>JAOQMS010000002.1:2265555-2279895 GCA_027563885.1 Erythroxylum longipes | reverse complement strand
CTTATTATCATATTGGATCTCAAAGCTCAAAGCCTTAACCCATTATTGGTTATTAGGATACATATATCCAAAAACTATAAAAAAAATCAAATGTGAGTGCTTCTTTCACACTTGACATTTTAGTCCTCATTGTTTGGACTTTGAATGACAACAGTTTTGTTCACATGGGACAAAACATAAAAGACATTTGTTAAACGAATAACTTTCAAAACATGACATGCCACTTGCCTTTTTGTTTGTTTCAAGAAAAAGTTGTCTTCTTCCTTTCTTTTCTTTGCGGATCATTCTCTGTTTTTCTTTAAAAAAAACGATTCTGGCTTCGAATGGAACGTTACTTCTCTCTTAAAACACTCTTTTGGTGTTGCAAAAAGGATCTCTTTGTATTGGGACCAAATAAAAAAACATCTCTATCTTTTCTCTCTCTCATTTACTCTTCCCAGAATTCTCCTTCCTAACAAACTCTCTCTCTCTCTTTGTTACAACACATTTAACCTACACTGACGAGTTCAACATATTGCTTAACTAGAGATATTTTTCTCTGTCACAGACGAGTTTTATGTACTTATTTCGTTTAACATGATGCAATAACACGATTAAGGATATACGAAATAATATCTCTATATGACCCGTATAAGTCACAGTTAATATAATGCAGAAGTCGTAAACCAACCGTAGAAGACAAGTTCAGAAACAGTATATCTAAAAACAATGTAAAACATAGCATGCATATATCACAAGTCCATAAAATAGTATATCTAAAAACAATATTACTCTTTCACGTTTTAGTTTTGGTTATTTTTGTGGATTTTGATTGAGATTGCTCTAAGGATACCCACGACATTGAGTTTGAACCATGGATTGGGTATTTTTGTGAATGTTGTGATTCTCTAGTGAAGACCCATATTTTTACGATATTGCCTCCTTTCGGTTTAAATTTGGACTATTTGTGGAATTTGATTGGGTTTGCTCAAGATACCCATGAACTTAAAATTGATCTTGGTTTTTATCTACGAGTTGGTACTGCTGTGAATTTTGTGAATCTCCGGTCGCTCAAACAGATGGATGTTCACTTCAGCATCTGGGAAGAAAATCAGTTGAGAAGGGTCATCGTTTGAAGCTCCTAAAATCAACGTTTTGGCACATATTGTCTCAAAGGGGGGAGATAATTTGATTTGTATTAATTTAGTGCTACTACATGTGTTGACTGAATTTTTATTGTATTAACTGCTTTGTTGGTGTTAACTACCTTGTTGACTGCAGAAATTGCTGAAACTTTTGCATTATTGAATATGACATTAAGGGGGAGTTCTTGGATTGAATTCAATTTCTATATGTTAAATTATGTGACTTAGGGGGAGCTTTGGATTTGTGACAAATATACCAAAAAGGGGGAGATTGTTAGATATATGCTAAATATATCTATTTTATTTTTATTTTGGCATATTTTTAAATTGACATTTATTTATCATCTCGAATTCAAATACCAGTTGGATAATGTTATAAATTAAATAGAATTCTGTATTGTATAGGAGTTGATTTAGTGAAGGATTGTTTAAGGGTATTGTGGTATTTTTTACCTGCATATACAAAGGGCTTTCTGAAAAACATTTTACGTGGTTTTGTTGTTCAGAAAATACAGAAAAATATATGAGATTGACGGCTGATGGTGAATGAGAGGTGTGTAGTATGATTTTTGCGTGTTGCTTGAAAAATACATCACCTACGACTTTTGTGTGAAGTGGGTGTGAGTGCAGTGGGTGCGTTTTCTGCTGATTTTATATGTGTGTGTTGTTTTGAAAAATAGATGGGATTTATGGCAACCTAAGACTAATGAGTATGTGAGGAATATGCGTGTGTGGTGTTGGGTGTTGATGGTGAATTGATTTTGAGTGAGTAAAAGAACATAAGGCTAATTGGTGGTGAGAAGATAAAGTGATTTATGGTGGGTGCATGTTTACCTACGGCTGATTGGTGGTGAGAAGATGTGTTATCTTAGCTGAATGTGTCTCTATCATGTGTCTACCTTGAGCTGTCATCATTGATTTGTTTCCTTGTTGTTGTGAGTGTCTATTGTAGTGTTTGCTTTTTGTGGATTGCACAAATTTTCAAGGCAGCAGCAGAGTGGGTAGCTAGTGTCATTGGTGAACAACTATCAGATTAATCTTTAGAAGAATTGAAAATTTTGGAAAGTTGTTCTTTGTATCTTTCTCAAGAGTTTTTATTTACGTTAAATTTTGTTTAACCACTTAAGTTATTTATTTAGTGTTCTTCAGTTATAATATTGTTGAATAAAATCTTCTGTTGAGGTTAACAAGAGTCAGTCGTGTTATCGGGAGTAAAAATCTTTCACAGGTAGTGAAGTTGAGAGATAGTGTCAAGGGTGAGTGGTGTAGGCTCAGTAAAGCCTTAAGTAAACCTATTGTATTTCAGTTAAAGAATTAATCTAGATGAGAGGCCTTGCAGACGTAGGCAAGGAGTGCCGAACTACGTTATCAAATCTCTGGTGTCGTATGACATTTTTGCTTGATTAATTTTTTTATTTGTACTAGAGATAATCAGATAAAATTGGATAGTGTGGGAAATAATTGACCTATACAGTTTTCAAAAACCAATTGGAATCTATGATCTGACGCTAAGATTCTGGCTTGTATAACATCGTGAGATAGTTGCTATGTAAGTAGATTGGATAGTTGATAAATATTTGATCTAGCTTAACTTGTCTTTTGGATTAGTTTTACAAGCTAAGTTTACTTAGGCAGTTGTATCTTTATAATAGTTTTTTTGTAAAAATTGAAATAGTATTGAGTTAACGTATGCTAAACTATAGCAATATACAAAAGAGAGTAAAAACCAAGTCACCCCTAACTATATTACAATCACTTATAACATGCCTCCACATGGAGGATCAACTAGGGACTATCCATAACCAAAAAGAAAAACCAAAAGCTATCCTATCTATGATTAGATATGCCATCTTGCTCGCATACTCGAGATCAGTTGATGCTCCTTACCTCTTACCACTATGCTCGCTAGAATTTCATTCAAGATTTTATCCGCTAACTGATATTTTTTGGTTGCTTCATGTTTATACACTCTGGTATTCCTTTCTTTCCATAGCTGATAGATGGATTGAATGAAAGCGACTTTAAACAATATAGCATTGGCCTTATTGTTTTGAGTATGATTGACATTCTATTGTAGCTTTCCTTGCCAATCAAATAGTGATGTCTCGGATCCCAGCATATGTTGGATCTTACCCCAAACCACTTTGGAGTACTCACACGTAAAGAATAGGTGATTACAATCTTCATCTGCTGCATAATATAACACACATTCTTTGTAATAGTTTTTACCTATTGGTAATATATAATTCTTTTATTTTATTAAAAAAAAGTCGATGTTGCACCAATAAAGTTCACTTTTTAACAAAAATATATCAAATCTGACTTCAGCTTATAAATTTGATAAGAATAACAATTACTAATTGTATCAAAATTTCAAAATCTTCATGAGCAATGCTCATCTCACTATTAATCTTATATAAGTGGTTTCAAAATTATATGATGAATTTAGGAATATTTGGTTTCACTTGTATTTTTTTGTCATAGTTTTTAGTTTTTAGTTTTAGTTTTTTCTTTTTAGTTTTAGTTTTTATTTTAAATAGAAACAAAAATATGTTTGATTATTAATAGTAGTATATTACTGATAATAATTACATATTATATAAAATTTGAAGATTATATATAAATTATTTCTATGTAGAAAGTGATGCAAACGCAAAGTAGGCTCGATGGCTTGTTAAGGAAGGCGGCAAGTGCCAATCAAAGGGTGAACTCGAAAGGTATTTTTTGGACCCCGGGGCTAGGGGATACGCGTGTGAGGGGTCCTGCCAGGACGAAACAAGGGAATGAAAGGCCGCTTTGCGTTGGATGCTCTTTACCCTCCAATGAACGAATAATCATTGAGTTTTCTTTTCGAACAACACATGCAAAGAGACCTACCAATAGTATCCTAATTTTTAGCCAAATTCTTCTTCTAATGATTGACTCAACCTCTTATTAAAAAGATATATATTGGTTATATTTCATCCCTTCAGTAAGTTTAGTAATGAGTATAATGACTCTATTAAAAGAAAAGGTTCCATCAAAACAATCCTTCTTTTAAATAAATTTATTTTAAACTATTATATAATATTTATTAACAAATTATTAATACAATTGTTTTATTTTATTAAAATAAATAATTTAAAATTTATTTTAATTGTTAAATCAAGTTTTATTTGAAATTTATATATTTGAGGATATTTTAAATTTAATTATATTTATTAATAATTATCAAATTAAATTTATTTAATTTAATTATAAAATTATTAATTAAGATTAAATTATTCATAATTCTTATTAGAAATTAATATATTAAATAATTAAATAAAATATATTTAGTCAATAGTATTTCAGATTATTAAAAAAAGAAACAAAAGCTACATTTTATAATTTTCATAATTTTTGAAAAATTGAAGAAAACATAACCAAAAAATAGAAACTAAAAACTTAAGCAAACATTTTTGTTACTGAATTTGAAAAAAAATAGAAAAGCAAAAATAAAAATAAAAATAAAAATAAACAAATCCTTAAATTAAGAAATTTTAAACAATAGAACTTTTCTTGTCCTGTCTAATTAATTTCAAGACTTGCATAACAGAAAACATAATGATTTGGAAAAAAAAAGTTAAAGGTTAACTGGTAATTATATATGTGAACTAAAGCCTTAATTATAAACCACTATATTTACAACTTATAGTTTCTTGATATGAACACCAATATTTTTAATTGACAACATTGTATGTTTTGATACGCATCAACTTCAATTACTTATCACATGTTAATTTTATCAATTCAAGTATTTTCATGTATAATTTCTTAAACTTTTACACTCTTGAATTAATTAAGTATACTAAATTAACTTTACTAGCCATAATGCAAAGAAAGGGAAGAAACCTAATTTTTACGTCTTGAAAAAATAATTTGCAATAGTATGACGTATCAGTTGAATTATTTATGTGTGATTTTATCAACTTGTTCTTTAATCTATTCACTTAGACTTCTTCAAACTTAAAGCAAGCACTAAATTATTCTGTGTCGATCGCAAACATCATCTAGGTACCTGTTCATCTTACGTTAAAAAAAAGTAATAAGAAAACTTACGTTTACTTAATCTGTAAAATTATAAATTTGGAATTATGTCCGTGGGCGGCTAGGCTACACTTTCGGATAAAAACAGTTAGACTTGTTCAATTTGTTTTGTTAAAGTAAGTTTAATGGGTATGGAACGAGTTGAGTTCTAAGTTTAAAAGTGGAGTTTAGGAGGCTGCTGCTATACTTCGTCAAACGAATTGCTTTCAGACAAGACAGAGGGTTGGTGTTATTGCAACTTGTTGTAAAACGTGACACCAGAAATTTTCCTAGTTTCTACCATTCAAAGACTAGGACTGCTGCCAGCAACTGTAAGTGGTGCTACCAACAAATATAAGTGGTATAGGATGGCAAAAGGCAAACACAAAAACATGTGTATTTTGAAATTAATATATTAAATTTGTGTTAATTAGTCTAAATTTTGAAAGATCGATATGGTATTAATTTGGCCTTATAATTACTTACATAACATTCAATTTTATAGTTTAAATGATTTGTGTCTCATTTTAAAATAATCGATATTTGAAATAATTCAAATCATTACGTTATTTGAATTTAATTGAAATTCAAATCCAATTAAACTACATCTTAGAGGTTAAATTTTGAATTCGTCTACACCCCCTCATAATCATCTTTAATATAAGAGACCCTTTATCTGTGTTCCAAATTAATTTTTTTAAAAAACAAAGCAATAAGTTTCACATGTTTGAAATTTTACTCCATTCGCAAAAGTTTTAAAGGGAAGCCTGGACATCCGAACTTAATGCATACGGATATATTTGCAATGTATATCTGATATGTACAATATATACTTTGGTACATATTAGTAAAGCTTTAGTCTGACTTTTCGGTCTACCAAAATTTTTTCTAGTTTCTATCTTCTGTTTTGACAAATTTATCGTTCAATTTATTGCAATACACAATAATTTTCTTTTCAACACATATCCGTATAAGGTCTTCACATAAAAGAGTACGTACGAGTCGATATCCAAAAGATACTTATAAATCAAAGAATTACTATTCCTTGAGTAAGACTCCGAAGAAACAATTATTGCATAGCGAATTACAAGTCGAACTTATTTATATTTAATGCAGCAGCAGAGGTAGACAGTTAGTCTAAGAATCATGTTCATTTCTCCTGGGAGCATGCCTTCCTTTTGTCGATCTTGATTCACGAAGCTGCTTTTCCCTTGACAGGATTTTAGCCAACCTGAACAGATCAGACAAAAAGGTCAGGACAAATCAATTGCTGTAATGCAGATTAATGGTCACCGTGATATTTAGTTTGAGTTTCAGATGTATACTTTATGAGAGCGTGTTCATTTGTCGAATTGTAAGAAGGTTCAAAAATTCCAGTATCTAGGTTCACCCTTGACACTGGTTTCTTCAACAACGCCTCTCCTGCTTTCACCAGATTATCTAAGTTCTCTTTGGTGGAAACATCCGTTGATGACACATTCCCAGTTAGTGTATCATCCTGCAATTTGACGCCATAAGTTTTCATTTTATTAGCGTTCTCTTTTAGGTTGGGGTCAACTTAATTGGGATGAACTTGGGTTATACCTGAATTCGAAGGTAATTCTCTTGAGAATGAAGAACCCGAAAAAGCGTAGCGATGTGGAAATCAACCATGTCACTACTGGCTTGCATAAATATATCCACCAAAGGAGTTGAACCCTCAGCCGTCAGCCATCCCAATAAGCCCCACTTCGCCGCTTCATCGGCACTAAACTTCTCTTCAGATTTTGCTGTTCCAGTTCCCAACGAGAGGACTAAGAATCGACGATAGTCTGTTGGCTTTATAGGGAAGAAACCAGGACTGCCTCGGTTGATCTCCTTCATTACTTCGTTCATAGCAACTAGAGTCTGAAAATATCCATGGGTGTAATTATAATCCAAATTTCGTCATGAAGGATGAAGATTCGAAGGCAGATTAAGGTTTTACCGGATTGTTAGCAGCCACACCACCGTCGATGAGATCAAACTCCCTAACTTTCCCTGTAGAGTCTTTAGTTTCGAAATGATGAGCTGGGAGATAAGTTGGGGCAGCTGAGGTTGCAATGCATATATCTGACAGAAGAGCATCTGTGCTCGGATGACTCTTCACCTGATCAAGTCAACCAAGGAACCGTTAGAATAAAAGAAGCTCGAAGATTGTACCTCTGTTACCTAACTAAACCCTTCAAAAGGACACAGTTTACTAAGAGAATTTTGGAGACACTTATGAACCTGATAGCTGGAAAAAATTGTAGGCTGCAGGCGCTTGATGTCAAATGTTGGAATGACAACGTTTGTCAATGTTTGGTGCAATTGTTTCTCTCCCAACTTCTCCTTAACAACTTTGTGCAAGTACTTGCCATCGTACTTTGGTCCTGTTAATGAATTGACGAGGCTCGCAGGAGAGCTGTTACAGGCAATAAAAACAGAATCAACGGAAACGATAACTGGATGTTAGCTAGTTTATGTTATTTCCTTTGGGAAATGGTGGGTAATAACCTATGGTGGGGAAAGATTTTGGGGCAGTGCTCGAGATAAAATTCTTTGATGTCTTTAGCAGCAAACAGAGGGCGGTCTTCTTCATTTGGAGCTGTTAACATAGCAGTCACAAGGCCACCGGTGCTCGTCCCCGAAATCACATCGAAGTAATCGGCAAGTCTTGCCTGCTCACCATCCAGTTTCTGCATGTCAGCAACCAAACGAATAGTTAGAGTTTGTGCATCCAAGGAGAAAAATAAAACTTACAAGTCATGTTTCTATAAACTCAAAACACATAACCACGAACATGAAAGCTATACATACGTCCTGTAGAGAACATTTTATATCATGCAAAAGATGATTAAAAAGCATACATGCATAATACTCTTTCGTGATTCCTTTTTATGTCTAGTGGTACTCCATACAAGATCTCTTTTCTCTACCTGAAGCTCAGATTCTAAAAAAGCAAGGATAGTTCCTGGAATAATTCCTCTTACTCCACCTCCGTCGATGCTAAGAATAGTGATTAGGTCTCCGAAAGTTGGAGGTTGAAGGGGTGATCTTGGAGATTCCATGTGAGTGATTGAGAAGGAAATGGCTGAAGAGCTTAAGTTTTGAAAGAGAAGCTTAAATAGTAAACACTATAGCGAAATTGTTGTCTTTTGTGATGTCCAAAGGAATGCGAGGGCCGGGTATTTATAGAGTTGCTAGTACTTGCCACATCTTTGAACTTTCAACGGTCTGAATATACAGTGTTCGCCGAATTTTGACCCTCTTAAGTCTTTTAACTTATTGAGGACCAAAGATAACCGTGGTACTGGTAAGATATATACTCTATATCTTTTTAATTAGTATTGACATTTTATTTATTAATAGGACATATAAGATATTAATTGGACTTGGATTAAAAAAATATAGTTGTAGCATATTACATTTGTAATTGTCCAGGGTACTATTGGATTTTGCGTAGAAGGAAGAAGGGTTTGTATGTGAAATTTGGGTCTCTTTCATGTGGATCTTGAGTGTGTCAATTGAGAACGATTGTTGGGCTCTTTGAGGTTGTGTGGATTGATGGGTTATTACTAAAGGTGTGGATTTGCTATACAATGGTGTTAACATCAGGATGTGGGATATTTGTTATGTGTTTGTTAGTGGTGTCCTTCTTACTTGATTGATGACAATTAAAGGATGCAGCGCTTGTTTTCAAAGTTGGAGATTCATTGCTCTATTTTGACTGTATGGGAATTGCTAATGCTAGATTATTATCCTTATAGAGTGGCTCATGGTTGAACTAACTTTATGTGAACAACTTTGAGATCCCTTGTTGAGGAGCAAAACCCATAAGAAAGCTGTTCTATTTCAATCTTAAGTGTGTTCAGATTTTTCTATAAAATTTTCAGATACTTGAGTCTTGTATTATTGTCTTTCAATTAATAGATTGTTGAGATAAATCCTTTGTTGAGGTTAACACGAGTCGGCATGTTATTGGGTGTGGAAATCTTTCACGAGAAGTGAGGTTGAGAGATAGTTTCAAGGATTGAGTGAGTTGGCTTTGAAAGCTCTTGTGTAAATTTACTGAGCTTTCGTGAAAGTGATTAAGCTAAGTGAGGGCTCCACAGACGTAGACAATGTGTGCCGAATTGCATTAACAAATCTTGGTTTTGTTTATCTTTGGTGCTTTTAATTTTTCTGATTTTTGTGTTTGTTAGAAAGGAATCGAAAAGTTTGCGAAACAATCACACCTTCTATTTTTTCAATTGGTATCAGAGCAGGTTACCAAATCAGGACTTGGTATAATAAGTTGGTGCATGTTCGAGTTTCACAAACTTGGTTACGAGAGAGGGTGCATCGATAACCAGGCCACCATTGTTGGACGGCTCTAACTATCCTGCATGGAAATCATGGATGAGAGTTTTCATTCAGGCTCAAGGTACAAAAGCTTGGCATTCGGTAGTACATGGTAGACGCATTCGATGATTACTGACGACAAGGGTGAGGCAGTTTTAAAAGAACCATCTGAATGGACAAGAGCCGAAAAAGAAAGGGCACTTGGAAACTCACAAGCAATGCATGCAATTTTCAGTGCTGTTGATGAAGGATGCTTCTCAATGATATTGGTTTGTGAGTCAGCTAAAGAAGTGTGAGATACTTTACAGACTATTCATGAAAGGTCCAAATCTGTGATAGCATCAAAACTTCAGATGTTAGCTGTAAGGTTTGAAGAACTAAAGATGGATGAAAATGAGACTATTAGTGATTTTCATGAAAGATTGAATGATATAGCGAATCAGGCACGTCAACTTGGGAAGAAATATTCTAATATGAAACTGGTGAAGAAGATACTGAGACCATTACCTCCAAGATTTATTCCGAAAATTACAGCAATAGAGGAGGCCCACAACATCAATGATCTGTCATTGGAAAAGGTAATTGTAATTCTTACAAATTTTGAAATGAATCTACTAATGGGTAAATAAGAAAGAAGCAAAAGATTGACACTACAAGCTGAAACTGGAAAAGGTATGAATGATGTAGAAGATGAGTCCGACGAGAATGAACATTTGGTTTTATTGACACAAAATTTTCAATAAGTGGCTGAATAAAGTAAGAAAGGATAAACCCGAGTTTAGGCAAAGTAATGGGAGCTCATCAAACAACAACTTCAAACAACAAGCTAGAACTCATAAGGGTGAAAGAAAGATAAGGAGAATTCAATGTCATGAGTATTAGGGCTTCAGACATATGTAAGTAGAATGTGTTAATACCTTGGAGAAGAGAAAAGGGAAATATTTTACTAACACTTGGAGTGAGAATGAATCCGAAAGTGAATATGGTAGTGAAGAATAAATTGTAAATAGTACTGTGTTAGTTGCTTTGTATAGCAAACATCAGTTGCATGCCTATCAGTAATTAAGAAGGAAGTAACTAAAGAAGAAAAAGGAGGCAAATAAAATTTTTTCGAGAAAATAGAGACAAATCAAATCAAGGTTCAATATCATATTATGATAGTGATGAAAGTCGCTTAGATGATAAAGGGAAGAATATTTACGAGGCTTGCAAAGTGATGTATGAAAAATTGGTGAAAACATGTAGAAAGAATGAAAGGTTGAAGGAAGAAAACTTTTATATGAAGAACACTATCCAAGATTTAGAGAAGAGATTGATAGTAGCTTTAGACAAGCTCGGTCAAGCCAGATTGCAGTTAGCAAGTACCGAAAATGGTTTGAGAATGCTGAATGGAGGCACAAAAAAGTTAGAAAAGTTGATCGAAATCGGTAAGGTTAAAAGGGATCTTCAACGCATTGGTTACAAATGTGAGTGCCCCAAAGTTAATGATGAGAAAATAGATATACACAGATTTGTCCAAGAAGAAACATCGAGGAAGAATGAAAGATTTGTTCCCACATGTTATTTTTGTAGAGTATCATGCATATAAGGCAAAATACTACAAGTTACTATAGATGTTGTTTAAAAGAAGCCAAGGACCTTATATCCCTCACATAAATTTCATAATTAACCTTTAGTATTGAAATTCACTTGGGTTAAAAAGGGTAAATTGCAAGCTCTCATATTTCTTAAATTGATGAAGGCAACTTTGCATAATGGTTGGTATTTTGATAGTGGATGTTCACGTTACATGACAGGAGAAAAGAATTACCTAATCGATAATCATAGTTGTATAGATGAGCATGTGACTTTCAGAGATGGAAAGAAGGATTTGGTGATTGGTAGAGGAACATTATGCATGAATGGATTGCCTCCCCTCAAGAATGTGTTTCATGTTGATTGATTAAAAGCTAATTTGGTAAGTATAAGTCAACTATGTGATGATGGTTTGTTAGTTAAATTTACAAGTGATGAATACAGGGTGTTAACCGAATAAGGAGAATGCATTGTGAGAGGAAAATGATCAGCCAACAACTGCTACATGTTGCAGGTCACAACCACCTATAATTTAACCTCACACGACAATAACATAGATTTGTGGCATCAAAAGCTTGGGCACGTAAGCTATGAACTTATTAATAGGTTGAAGAAACTGGAAGTTGTGAAGGGGCTACCCACAATGAATAAAGAAGATAAGTCAATCTGCAGTGCATGTCAAATGGGTAAGGAGATAAAAGTGCCACACAAAAAGGTTAGACATGTTACGTCATCATGCATCCTTGAATTAATTAACATGGATTTGGTTGGTCCAACACAACAAGATATTATTGGTGGAATGAGATATTTTCTTACTTGTGTTGATGATTATTTGAGATATACTTGGGTATCCTTTGCTTTTAAGGCTTTTAGAAGCTTATGTGTGCAGGTTATGAATTTGAAAATTATGGCTATGTTGAGAATTCAATAAGATCACACAAGGGAATTTGAGAATACAAGCTTTAATGACTTTTGTGAGGAGTATGACATCATACATGAATTTTCAGCACCTAAAACTTCACAACAAAATGGAGTTGCTAAAAGAAAAAAATAAAACACTTCAAGAAATGGCCAGATCGATGTTGAATGGAAGAAAATTGTCTACGTGTTTTTAGTCTGAAGCAGTCAATATAGCATGCTACATATGTAACAACGTTGACCTTCGAAGCATCTTGAATAAGACATTATATGAACTTTGGAAGGGAAAGAAACCAGATGTAAGTTACTTTCATGTCTTTGGCAGTAAGGGCTACATTCTTAAAGATTGAGAACAACTCGAAAAATTTGAGAGCAAAAGTGATGAAGGAATCTTCATTGGTTATTCAACTCACAGTAAAGCTTACTGAGTGTACAATCAAAAAACCAAGAAAGTGCTAGATTCCATAAATGTTGTGATGGATGATATATCTCTGTTGAATGATCAAGTGGCAGAAGAAAATTCACTAAACCAATCCTCAGAATCAGCTCAAAAAACCAACAAGACAAGATTGAAGAATTGCACAGATCTGCAGTTAGTTGCTACTGAGGAAGTAACTGTACGAATTGAAGAACTGTCAGTTACTTCGGATGATGAATCAACCAAAACACTTAATGCAAAAATTGTTCCCGTAAATGTTCAAAACTCAAGAGAAGTTGACTTGAACTGGGATCCTCCCTCCCGAATTAGAAGAAGTCATCCTATAGAGAACGTTATTGGAGATGTTAGTGAAAAAAGAAAAATAAGAGAAGAAAGAAGGGTTGATTATCAAGAACTTGCAATTTATTTATGCTACAACTCTTTTTTCTAGCCAAAGAATGTTAAAGAAGCTCTACAAGTTGAGTTCTGGACAGTAGCCATGCAAGATGAATTGATTCAATTTGTACGGAATGATGTATGAGAGTTGGTGCCAAGACCATCAGATACTAATGTGATTGGAACAAAATGAGTGTTTCAAAATAAAACAGATGAAAAGGGTAATGTAACCATAAATAAAGTAAGGTTAGTAGCTCAGGGATATTCTCAAGTTGAAGGAATAAACTTTGATGAAACCTTTGCACCGGTGGCACGAATCGAGTCTATCAAACTATTATTGGGTATAGCATGCATGAAGGTGTTTAAACTTTATCATATGCATGTAAAGAGTGCTTTTGTGAATTGGTTCATACAGGAAGAAGTGTATGTCGAGCAGATAAAAGGATTTATCGATTCAACCCATGCAGACCACATATTTAAGCTAAAGAAGGCTCTTTACAGTCTCAAATAATCATCGAGAGCTTGGTACGAAAGACTCACACAATTTCACATCAAGCAAGGATATGAACGAGGTAGTATTGACAAAACTTTATTTATTAAAACGGTTAGATCTAACTTGGTAATTGCTCAAATCTACGTTGATGACGGCTCTACTCATCTGAACATGGTAGATGCATTTGTTGAATTAATGACATCTGAATTTGAGATGAACATGACAGGTGAGCGGAATTTCTTTTTGGGTTTTCAAATTAAACAAGTGAAGGATGGAATTTGTTTCGCAAACCAAATATGCTAAGAGTTTAATAAAGAAGTTTGGTCTTGAGAATGTCAAACATGTGAGAACACCTATGAGTGTATCAACCAAGCTAAACAGAGATAAGAATGGTAAAAGCGTTGATGTCAATTTATATCAAAGCATGATCGAAAGTCCATTGTATTTGACTGCAAGTAGACCAGATATTTGTTATAGCGTCGGTGTATGTGCTTGTTATCAAGCTAATCCTAAAGAAACACATTTGACAGTTGTCAAGAGGATTATCAGGTATGTAAGCGGAACATCTGATTTTGGATAAGGATGTCAAATTGAGCCCGACCCGGCCTGACCTACGGTCAATAGGTTTGGCCAGATTTGACCGGCCCACGGGCTAGGGTAGATAGGCCGCGGGCTGCCCGTGGCCCATGGAACCATGGACGGGCCGAACCGCAGGCTGGTCTGACCGGCCCGACTCATGGCCCATGGTCCGCCCACCATTCAAAATTTTTTATTTTTAATTTTTTATTAAAATAATTAATAAATAATTTAAGTAAATTAAAAATTTGTAATTAATGTAATTCATAATTAATCATACCATTACATGCATCTCAATAATTTTATTATATCATAATTAATTCATTATATGTTGTTATAATTTAAAGTTGTCACAATATATATATTAAAAAGAAAAAAGGTGAAAATTTTATTAATTATATGAAACATGAATATATGATAATATGCTTATAACTTTTCATATAAATGTC
>JAOQMS010000002.1:2248694-2265455 GCA_027563885.1 Erythroxylum longipes | reverse complement strand
TTTTAAGATTAATATAAATATATATATGCATAATGTATATATTATGTAAATATGAAAAATAAAATAAAAAGTTTAAAAAGTATAAATAGATATATGCATAATATACATATGTTGTAAATATGAAAAATAAAATAAAAAATTATAATTTATTAATTTTAAAAGATACAACAACAATTTTTTAAAATTATTTTTTTGAAATATATTAAAAGTCCAAGCCAACAACGGCCCAGGCAGCTTGTGGCCCTGACGGGCCGGGCCATGAGCCTCTCCACAGGCCACCAATGGCCTGGCCACCCAGGGGCCACGGGCCATTTCGGTCCACATGGGCTGGGCCGTGGGCTAGGTCCGCTCGACTTTTTTTTCGACGGGCAGGGCTGGGCCATCGCCCGCCCAGCTCGGCCCGTTGACACCCCTAATTTTGGAATATGGTATACATCTGATTCGACATCTTATCTAGTTGGATATAGTGATGCAGATTAGGTTGGAAACTTAGACTACGGGAAAAGCACTTCCGGAGGTTATTTCTTCTTAGAAACAATTTTATCTCTTGGTATAGCAAGAAGTAGAATTCAATTTTATTATCAATTGCAGAGGCTGAATATATTGCTGTAGGTAGTTGTTGTTCACAACTTCTTTGGATGAAACAGATGTTAGAAGATTACGGGATTAATCAGAATGTGTTGACAATCTTATGTAATAACAAGAGTGCCCTAGACATCTCGAAGAATCTGGTTCAGCATTCAAAGACGAAACATATCGATATGAGGTACCACTTTATTCAAAAGCTTGTGGAAAGCAAAATAGTCATTTGGTCACATGTATCTACGGAAAAGTAGTTGGCGGATATATTTATGAAACCTCTTGATGCAGTAAGGTTTGAACTTCTTCGAGAGGCTTTGGGAGTGTGTGGTTTACATTATTGATGTATATTTCTTTATTTTAAAAAAACAAATGAAATGAAAAGAAACTTTTTGTATGCAAGGGGATTAAAAATCCATAACTCTTTTTTTCTCTACTGCCAGTACACAACCCCTCAGCTACCGCTGCACTCCTGTTTTTCAGCATATGGGCTTCTTCTTCCTCTTAGCTAAATCGTTGGATCTTCAATCTCATTCTCAAGATTGATTTGTGCTTTTGGCATCTCAAGATTCATCATCACCGATAATTTTCTGGTAACTCTTCTCTCTACACTGTCGTCTTAACCTTGAAATTGATTGGGTGTTTGTTGTTTCTAATTGGAATGGGCAAGAACAAAGAGAAAAAGTCATCTTCAATGTTAGAAAAGAAAATAGCACCTCCATCACATCGTTCAAATTGATTAATGCTCAACTCGACACCCGGAAGGAGACTCACTTGGGCTGGGTCATCTTCGGCTGCTCCTATTGATATTTCCGACACTATTTCTGTTCGAGAAAGAGTACCAGATCTAGATGATGACGTTGCTCGGGTCACATTATCCATGGTTAAAGACTCTACCTCAGATTCTGATGAGACTCCTGCAAGAGCTGTCCCACTGACTGTGCCTCCTACAACTCCTCAGAAACGTACAAAGGAGCGGGCTCAAAAAATAGTCCAACCACCTCAACGCATTTCTTCTGTCCGCCTGACAGTGGACGATGCGATTTCTTTCAAGTTCTACTCCTCCACGGCTGAATAGAGATGGGTGACTCTCAACATTGTCGGGTTCATTCTCGACCGACTAATCAATTTAGAGGAGTTTCAACAATATAGACTGGACATTTTATTATCGGAGATACATTTATTGCAAGCCTCACTGCTTCTGCAGCACTATGACTCAGATCTGGTAAAAGAGTTTTATTGCAATTTAACTAGTGATATTCTGAATGATACTGCTTTGAGTTATAGATCAGTATATGTGCGAGGTCGGGTATTCCGTTTTGATGCTGATCGTTTGAATTTGTTTCTGGGATTTGATAATTTGATTGGTGATCAACTTTATGATGATTATTGGAATGTGTCAAATGATTTGATTGCTACGGTATTGACTAGTAAAAAATTGACTGCATAGCTGTCTAGCTCTGTGCTTCGTTCTTCAATGCTTACCTAAAAGTATTTTGTGCTCTTTAAGTTGGTAGTGAACAACTAGATGCCGAGCACACACGTTGTCTCTGTCTACTTGGCGCAGGCCAAATTGATTTATGCGATGGGTACTGGGATGTGATTTAATCTTGGACGTCTCATTATTGAAGCTATGTTGATCATTGATAGTAAGCCGCATTCTTTACTCTACTTTCCATGTCTAATCTCTCAATTTTTATACGCAAATGAAGTTCCCAAGATGGAGTCAAGTATACTTCAGTGGTGTCCCCTAGGGGGTGGTCGAGTTAGTAAAGTAGGGGGCATGGGGCCAAAAAGTCCTATATTCGAATCTCCTAACCTACACTCTCTCTATCGAGCCTGTCGTACAGGGCTTGCCTAGTGCGGAGTACCTGGTTAATGTGATTTACAGGCTATTGCGTCAATCTGAAGGTTTACCTAGTACGCATCCAAAGGATAGCAGTTCCGGGTTCCTCCGTTCTAAAAAAAAATACTTGAGTCAGTGTCCTTGATGAACATCTCTCTAAGGATTTTTAAGCAACCACAGGTAGTGGATTTGCTGTACACCACATCTGATCCCTAGGATGGCTTGGGGATAACTTCTGTCAATCCTCATGCAGCTCTCTTTACTGAAGTTAAGAGGATTGAAGGCATTATTCAAGTGGCAAGTGACGCTCTTTGTCACTTAAAGCAGCGAGTTCTATGGTTTCCCAGAGCTCCTTGAGTTCGTCATTTTGGCATATGTTGTCCCAAAGGGGGAGAAGATAAGACTTGAACCTTACTTTGATATGTTGAAAAAACTGTGAACTTTGGTTGTTATTGTCTGTTAGATCTTGGATTGAGGGGGGGCATTGTGAATTCAATATTCATACGTCTAATTATGTTATTTAGGGGGAGCTTAATAGTTGTAACAAAAATGCCAAAAAGGGGGAGATTGTTAAGATATATAGTATATACCTTTTTATTTAGTTTTGACATTTTATTTATTAATTGGACATATAAGATATTAATTGGACTTAGATTCAAAAAGATATAGTTGTTACACTTATAACTGTGAAAAATTTATACACTAAATTGAACTTTATCATCTGAGAAATTGTGACATATCATGTTTGTAATTGTCACGGGTACTGCTGGATTTTACGTAGAAGGAATAGTTTGTGTGTAGAATTTGGGTCTTTATCATGTGTATCTTAAGTGTGTCAATTGATGGCAATTGTTGGGCTCTTTAAGGTTGTGTGGATTGATGGGTTATTACTAAAGGTGTGGATGTGCCATATGATGGTGTTAACATCTGGATGTGGTATTTGTTATGTGTTCGTTGGTAGTGTCTTTCTTGCTTGATTGATGACAATTAAAGGATGCAGCACGTGTTTTCATAATAGGAGATTCACTGCTCTATTTTGATCGTATGAGAATTGCTAATGTTGGACTATTATCCTTACAAAGTGGCTCACAATTAGATTGACTTTATGTGAACAACTTTCAGATCTCTTGTTGAGGAGCAAAACTTATAGGAAAGTTGTTCTATTTCAATCTTAAGTGTGTTTAGATTTTTCTATAAATTTTTCATATACTTGAGTCTTTTATTTATTGTCTTTCAGTTAATAGATTATTGAGATAATCCTTTATTGAAGTTAATATGAGTTGGTCTTATTATTGGGTGTAAAAATTTTTCATTAAAAGTGGGGTTGAGAGATAATTTCAAAGATTGAGTGAGTCGGCTTTGAAAGCCCTTAGATAAATCTATTAAACTTTCGTGAAAGTGAATAAGTTGGGTAAGAGCCTCATAAACGTAAGCAATGTGTGTCAAACTGCGTTAAAAAATCTTAATTTTGTTTACTTTTTGTGCTTTTAATTTTTCTGATTTTTGTATTTGTTATAAACGAGAAGAAAAATTTACAAAACAATCACCCCTTCGATTTTTTCAAGTACGATGCCTCTTTTGTTACCATCAGTGAAATGATTTATTGGCACGGTCTTACTAGCGCCATCGTGAATATTATTTTAAACATGCGATAGGAGTATAAGGACTGAGGATTCCAATTAAAAGGCAAGACTAATTTTTTATAGTTTCAGGCACGAATAAAAAAGTCGTTGCCAAGGACATTCAATTATTTATTGTATTTGAACTTTGTTTAACCCACCAAAACTTTGTAGTTACATTAAGATTAGATTCCAGGAACCTTGTTCATGGAAGAAGAAATCAATGAGACGTGAGAAGGTCAATTTACGACTCAGCAAAGTGGTGAGGAAAACATTATGCACGAGCATGAGACCAAACAAAGCGTCTTTTGTTACCATCAGCGAAATGATTTATTGGCACGGTCTTACTAGCGCCATCGTGAATATTATTTTAAACATGCGATAGGAATATAAGGACTGAGGACTCCAATTAAAAGGCAAGACTTATTTTTTATAGTTTCAGGCACAAATCAAAAAGTCGTTGCCAAGGACATACAATTACTTGTCGTATTTGAACTTTGTTTAACCCACCAAAACTTTGTAGCTACATTAAGATTAGATTCCGGGAACCTTGTTCATGGAAGAAGAAATCAAGGAGATGTGAGAAGGTCAATTTAAGACAGCAAAGTGGCGAGGAAAACATTATGCACGAGCATGAGACCAAACAAAGCGTCTGCGAAAGACGAAGTACTCAGAGGATGTGTAAAATTCGGGAACAGTTATTTCCAACTCTATTTCATTGATTTTTATTTTTTATCCTCATACTTATGTGGACCTATAAAATTACAAATACGTGATAAAAAATAAGTGGGACAGGCGGGGAAAATGTTATTTGGCACAGTTGATCCCGTGCCGTAAAATTCCATTTGGAAAACTCGTTCAAGGATTTGTACCATTTCTGAAAAGGTCACTAGTCAAAAGCATCCCTAATCCTAGAAAAACGAGTTATGTAATGAAACTAGTTTCCCCGTTTTTATGAATAGGTCAGTAGTCGGGACGAACCCTAATCCTAAAAAATAAGAAAAAGACTAGGAAATCCTACCGTGAATGGGAAAGACTAGGAAACTAGGTTTATTATACCGTGTGATCAAAAGCAAAGCAAGAGCTACTGTGTATTTAAAAAATAGGATGATTAGGAAACGAAACAGACAAACAGTTAACCAAACAAGCCTTTCTTTACTAATTTAATTATTTTGATATAATGAATAAACTATAATTATACTTATAGGGTAGAAAAACCGTATTAACGACAAATGACAGCCATTATATAAATATAAGTAGATAATCACTTGGATGGAAAACAAGGTTCCTCCTTGTTATATATATTACTACACAGTACACACACACAAAGGTAAAAAATGAAATTAAACAAGAAGAACCACATTTCGCATCCTTGTTTTCTCCATCTATAATTCTGTATGCATATCCTGCTAATTCCTTTAAAAACACATAAACAATATCGTTTTTCAAGAATATTGTTGAATATATATAAATATATATATGAAGAGTCATCGACCAATTTTATTTGTGCTAAAATTGACACCATATTTTGATCTCATTTAAAAAACTATAAGAGTTAATATTTTTACATAGGATAAAATTTTAATTATTTTTAACAAATTTTTTAACATTTAAAATTATGAAAAATATTCTTTACAGTTTTAATATTTTAGAAAATTTTCTTTTCTTAAAATTCTGAAAAAAAAACAGTATAATACATGTGACGTAAATATTATAATTAACCAATTAAATATTATTAATATGTTAACTTAACTTAGTTTTTAAATATAACATAACTTAACTAAATTGGACTCAAATTAATAATTTATTATAATTATTTTAAATAATTAATTTTAAGTTAAGTTAAATTAATTTTAAAAAAATAAATCGAAATTTTATATTAATAATATTTAATTAATATTTGGTGATATTTATATCATGCATATTTGGCTGGTATTTTTAATAGAAGTTTAAAAGAATTAATCCTTTCAAAATTTTTTAAAAAATTATTTAAACTGAAAAGGTCAAAACCTATAAATTAATTCAATGCTGTACATGGAGATTGCGATATTCGCAATTTCGTCTATACGGGACTTGGAGAAGATTGATTTTATTTTTTTTTGGTGAGAGGGAAATAAAGCAAAGCCAACGCCTTAAGAAAGCAACCGAACGTGGATCCGTCCAAAGCAATGTTCTCAATCCTGGACTTGGGAAATCCTAGATGGTCCATCTATGATAGTTGGATGACCCTTGTCGAGCTAAAAAATCAGTACATTGATTCGCTTCCCGCAACACATGAGATAAGGTGCACTCCCAATTTCTAGCAAGTAAGGATCTAATCTCCAGCACCAGAGTCAAATAAGGATGGAAGGTAAACAAGAGTGATTGACGAGGCTCACCGCCTCTAACGAATCTGACTCCACTAGTACCTTTCGAAAGCCATGATCCCAAGTAACAATTAAACCATGCCGAATAACTTGCAAATCCGCCACCATATTAGTCGTATGGGCAATGAACCCCAAGAATCCCACTATCTAGCAACCATTTTTATTACGAATAACTCCACCAAAACCAGCATCTCCAGGATTTCCCAATGAACTACCATCTACATTCAGCTTGACACAACCCACAGGGGAAGCAATCCAAGAAATCCATCTAACATCCCTGGAAACCTATATTGGTCTACCAGTGGTATAAGCCATGTCACACTCTCGTACCAGGGTTTGGAACCAGCGGATTTGCCCAAATACTAGTATAGAAGAATGCTGCATAGTATCAAGATTTCGTGCACACCATATAACCCAAGCACATGTAGTGAATTTCAAAATAGAAGTGGCCGATAGATTCACATCAAGGACATATTTCTCGATCCACTCGTCCAAAGAAAAAGTGAAGAAAGAAGCCATTTGGATCCCTGAAATGAAACGCCACACTGGAGAAGCCCACATACAATCCCTCAAAGCGTGGAGAATAGTTTCTGGCCCTTTTCCACACCAAGAACACATAAGAGAAGTATTTATTTCTCTATGAAAGCGAAGCTCATTAGTGGGAATACGACGCCATCTAATTTGCCATATGAAGAAACGAAACTTTTGAGGTATTGGCAATTTTCAAATCCTAGTCCAATACCTATGAGGATCAGGAGGGACTGGCAATCGAGTGATAAACTCGTGCCTTGAATTCACCGAATATAGACCCGAACTGCTTGCTCCCCAAGTAAGAACGTTCCCAAGCCTGGTAGCACTAGAAATAGGCACGACATAGATCAAATTCTTAATTCCCTCAGGAAGCGTTGTACGCAATCTAGAGAAGTCCAAGTCATTAAAATCAGACACCACATCACAAACCTATAGATGCAAGTCATCCTCGTGGATTCTAGATACAAGCTTACAAAGAGGCAAGTCCCCAGCCCATCTATCATGCCAAAAAGAAACATGCTCTCCACTAACAATCCTCCAGGAAAATCCATCTTTCAAGAATGGGATAGCACGCTAGACAACCCGCCAGATGGGAGACGCTTAAGGAGGAAGAACCCTGGCAAAAACATGCTTTCCATGCAGATATTTACCTCTCAAAATACAAGCATAGAGCTTATCCGAATTAGTTGCTATTTCCCAATCTAGTTTACTAAGCATTGCTATATTATTCTCCCAAGCCATGCGTAGACCTAGACCACCATAGTTCTTGGGACTGCAAACTGTCTCCCAATTGAGAAGATGAATACCATGAGCACCGTCCGACGAGTTCCAAAGGAAATCCTTGCATGTTTTATAAATAGCATTACACACTCCATTTGGCAACCAACAAGTCTGCATAGAATACAAGGGAATAGTAGACAAAGTATACTGCACTAAAGTATGTTGACCCGCCCTATTTAAAAGCCTGGCCTTCCAACCTTGCAATTGGCTCTGCATCTTCTCAAGGACCTGCTTAAAATCTGCCATCCTATTAGTACCATGTAAAGGTACTCCAAGGTAAGAACCTAAGTCCTTCGTAAGATGCAAGTGAAGTCGGCACCGTAGTGCTTCACGATGGTTCCTGGAAGCATTCGGAGAAAGGAAAGCTTTAGATTTCTCATCATTAAGAGTCATTAAAGAGCACTCACAGAACGTCTGCATAGTGTGTAAAACGACTTTGCAGTCCCGTAAAGATCCCTGGGAGAACAGAAGAACATCGTCGGCAAAGAGCAAATGATAGCCATTTATTATTAACAACGCTGTGCCTGATAAGTAAAGATAGCCTCTCCATGCAGAGAACAAACAAGTATGGTGACAGCGAATCTCTTTGGCGTAAACCACGTTTAGGAGAGAAAGAAGGAAGTTTGGACCCATTCCACAAGATATCAAGTCTAGAGCTGGTCACACAGGACATTATAAGAGAGATGACTAGAGGAGGAAACCTAAAATCCACAAGAGTTTGCCGTAGAAATAGCCAATCAACCTTGTCATACGCCTTGGCTAGATCAATCTTCATAGCAAGCAACTCATCTTTCTTCTTAGATCTCTAAATTGTTTTTACCACCTCCTTAGCAAGCACAATATGCTAGTCCTACCAGGTATGAATGCGCTTTGCATCGGACTAATGATAGTGTCTAACATAGGTCTAATACGTTGTACAAGCACCTTAGTTAAAATTTTGTAGCACAAATTAAATAGACTTATTGGTTGGAACTGTGACATAGAGACTGGATTATCAGTTTTTGGAATAGGAATCACCAGCGTCTCAACAATGTCAGATGGACAATGCCCAGTAGTCAGGGCCTGATTCACCATACTAAAAACACTATCTCCTACAATAGTCTGATACTTTATTTTAAAAAGTGGTTGAAAGCCATCCGGTCCTGGAGCTTTATAAGCACCCATGGATTGCACTGCATTAAACACCTCCTCTTTAGTAACAGGAGCAAGAAGAGCCTATACATCCTCATCCGATAGGCATGGATGATCTGGAAGTTGAGGGAAAGGCAAGGTAATGTTTTCAACAGAACAAAAGAGATTTTGATAAAAACTAAGCACCTGATTTTGAAGAGTTTGCTCATCCGTGATCCAGGACCCATCTATCCCTCGAAGACGCTCAACTCTATTCCACTTATGACGACAAATAGTCATAGAATGGTAGAAACGAGTGTTTTTATCACCATGTTGAAGCCATTGTACCCGAGATTTCTGATACCATAAAATTTCCTCTTGCTTCAGATTTTGTTGCTATACTCCTCAATCAATTCCTGCTCCAATTCACTCAAAAAGTCAGAGTCACGAGTGGATAGATACCGTTGGATACCGTCTAGTCTAGCTAGCACCCGATTCTTACTATAGAAAATATTACCAAAGACTTCCTTGTTAAATTTCAAAGCTGCCTCCTTAACATTCAACAGGGCTTCTTGAATAGACCGGTGATTCAAGCTCCAAGCGTCATCCACTATTGAATAAAAATCCTTGTGCATGGTCCATGCATCCTGAAAGTGAAAGGGCCGTGTAGCTGGATGGGGAACGTAGCCAAATAGACGAAACAGAATAGGATTATGGTCTAAAGAAATACGAGGCAAATGGTGAAGAGCAGCCTCCAGGAATAGCAGAGGCCAATCAGCAGAACACAAAGCCCGATCCAGACGAACTAGCGTAGATAAAACTCCATCATATTTTTGACGGAAAGTAAAGGGAGACCCCTTGAAACCAACATCAATTATTTCGCAAGAATCCCAATTCTTCTTGAATTTTTCTGCTCGAGTAAACTCTGATCTAGCTGCTCCTCGACAATTCCAAGATAATAAATTTAACTTCTGAACCATAAATAAGATGAAAATATAAAGAAACAGAGACAATTCAAGCAATACTGCTTGGAACCATATCCACATCTATATCACTATCGAAAACCACTGCCCCATTAGCGCTGACTGTATCCTGAAGACAAACTGGTTCAATTATCATGTTGCCGATATAACAAGGCTCCACTCGTAGATCGGGTGGTTCTGGTTCATGAGCAATTTGATATTGCCACTAACTTCCCTCCTCGTGTACAATAGCGGTGGATTTAGGCAGTCCAAGAGGGAGAGGGGAGTTTTTAAATGCCTGTCGAAAATTTGAGGCCACTGTCTGCACCAAATGTGCATTAGGTTCACGATGTATTATAGCTAGAGGAGAGCGATCATTCGACTTCATCACTGGGGGCACCCTAAATGAGATCTCGCGCGTAGAATGAGAAACCACGCCAGGCATCGATTCTAGTTCCATTGTTGCATTAATATTCGACAAGGCCAAATTGGGCTGTATCTTATGAGCTGTATCTTGTTTTTTTTATTGCTTGGCATTCACGTCATCCCCTCGTCCCATCTTAAAAGTAAATCCTGGTGGGCGATCCTCTTCGTGACCTATATCTGCAAACGCCTGCAAGGTAGCATCATCATATTCATCAGTAGTCAATGGTGAGAAACAATTACTCAGGCGTGCACTTTTAGTCATACTCCGAAAATTTGGGACGCTGTGATCTTCTAACTCTTTTTTATACCACCGTCCACGAACCATAGCCAGTATGAGTTGTATGAATCATATCACTCTCTCGAGGTAAAGATGCTCTCCCATTATCAATCATCCCTCTTTGTCAGTCACACTAGAATATCCTGTCTGTCTCTCCTGGTTCGGAACCTCGGTTGAAGCTAGAGTAATAGGGCATAGATTTTCCCTATGGCCATACTTGCCACATTTAAAACAAATTGTATGAAGCCCCTCATATTCTACATTATATGTGCGACCATCCAGCTCAATTTGCCCCACAAGTGGCTTGCCCAGTTCGACCTCGACACAAACCGTTGCACAACGCCCTCTATTTACGAGAGTAGTATTCTTATCCACCATCATAGGACGTCCCACCCCGGAGGCTATAACCATTAGCAAGTCTTAATCATAATACTGAACAGAAACCTCAGGGAACCGCACCCAATCAAAAATGGAGTCTACAGATGCATGGACTGCAAAGAAAGTAGGCGTCCAGGGACGCACCGTAAGGTAGTGATCAAATATCAACCAAGGGCCACCTCCAAGAACCTTATCAAAATCAACCTGTAGATCAAACTTAATCAAGAAAAAATCATTTCCGATATCAAGAACATCGAATCCAACAAAGGGCGACCATAACTGTTCAATCTTCGAATAGAGAACCTTGAACGATATAGTCCAACCTAGGAGTTTTACGATCACCGCCTATCTCCATGGAGTTTCTAGGTGAGTCATATACGTAGGATCAACCTGGAATACGGGAAATGTTGGATTATCATTCTTAAAGGCTTTCTTAACGACACCATTAGCAATGAGGTCAATAGGGATTCGCTCTTAAACATCATAGGCCCTTTCCTTGTCTTTTTCACGATTCAAGACTTTGTCTTTCCATGAAATAAAACTTGTATCATGCAATCCATTTTTGGTGAAAGAATAACCCATCGGAAGAATTACAGGCGAGTGGTCTGGTGGTTTATCTGGGGGTCGGTTAGGCTTGGGCGGACGCGAAGATGTAGGAAGAGAGTGTTCCTGTAGGGTGGCGGCCATCTAGGTTTTCCCTATTATGTAATATGATTGTTATAGTAAATCTAGAGAGCTTCATTACTTTTAGAGAAGATATAATGAGATGATGAGAGTGAACGAGAAAGAGAAACTAATAACTATGTAGCGAATAAGGAGACATTTGACGTCGCCTCCTACCGGAGTTTAATGGCTTGGTACTTGCACGCACTATTTAGCCTTTTTGTTCTTCGGATGTCTACTTTTATGATTATCCCTAATATATATATTTATATACACCCAATAAAAGTTTTTAATAACAAATTACTTATAATTGAAAATTTTTATTGATAATTATTAAAAATTACCATTTATCCATGTAATTAGTTATGAAGAATGCGACCCTGTTTGGCAATCAGCGAATTGCATTAATTGCTAGCTGATTTAATTAGCAGTTAGCTAATAGCAAATTATAACAGCTGATTTGACCAGCAAATAACATCAACTACTTATTAAAGATGTTTGGTAACCTTAGCTATTCAGTTTTAGTTGTTATATGTAAAATGATTT
Source organism: Erythroxylum longipes (assembly GCA_027563885.1). Lineage (NCBI taxonomy): Eukaryota > Viridiplantae > Streptophyta > Magnoliopsida > Malpighiales > Erythroxylaceae > Erythroxylum > Erythroxylum longipes. The sequence goes on along the minus strand of JAOQMS010000002.1, from coordinate 2,253,372 downwards.
ATTAGGACATGATTTTTTTTTAAAATAAGAACATAAGCATTATATCTTAACATTTCTTTGAATATTCTTATAAGAATTTAGATTTTAGATATTTAATTTTACAAAATAAATATATAAATATTTTTATCATCGATATATTATTATTAATTAGTTAATTTAAAATTATTTGATCTCTTAATTTTAAATGAGTAATAAAATTAAGTTGTAAATATTATTCAAAAATTATATACAATTTTATTGTAATATTTTTATTTAAACTATTATTTTTTAAAAAAAATCTGTTAAATTATTATTTGTTTATATATAGGTACAATGGCTATGGACATAAGGACATTGGCTTGATCATTGCAACATAAAGAGGACCTTTGACATGCACACACCAAATAACTTAAATTCTGTAATACAACGTGACAATCGATGGCAATTTACTTAGTAAAGAGTGGGCACAATTGTCATTAACACATAATTTTAATAAGCTGAAGACCAAAACGCTACTCTTAGTAGCTTTTTCAAAATCAGCTGATTAAGTTCAATCTACTAACTCAATCAGTTGATTACTAAACATCTTTATTAGTTGTTTGACATAGTCAAACAGCTAAAATCTTTGAATCAGCTAAAAAATAATTGATAAGTCTTTTGCCACGCACATCAAACCTATAGAGCACATGGCAATAAACCTTACTAACATTATGTGCAAGAGATCTTAACTAGAGAGAATTCTAACTCTATACGTTTGTCCAAGATAGCAGATATTTAAATTTTAACTTTCAAATTATATAGAAATTCAATCCCACCTTGATTTGGATTTTAAACTAAATATCAATAGTAGATATGTTTGTCCAATTATCAAAAAATGCCAAAACCAAATATCTTAACAATCTCCCCCTTTTTGGCATTATTTGTCACATAATCGAAACTCCCCCTAAATGAAATAATTGGACATATAATCCACATGAGAAAAGAACTCCCCCTTAATCCAACATCAAGTTCCAAAGAACATCCATCAAGTTCTTCAAGTTTAAGAAACATCCAAAGAAACAATAATGAATAATTATTCAATCATCTAAATTTCATCAAGTTCTAAAGAACATCCATTAAGTTATTCAAGTTCAAGAAACATCCAAAGAAACAATAATGAACAATTACCAATTATCCAAATTTCTCCCCCTTGGGACAAAAAGATGTCAAAAGAAAAACAAGACTAATAGTCACAAAGATACCTTAAAATCTTCCCCTGAATTAAACAGTCACCAAAAATAATCTGATGTCTCCCCCTTGGAACAAAATAATACCAAAATGAAGAACGTCTTCAATGCAATCAATCTCATAAATAAAGAAGCATAAAAATCAGTAGCAGGTGCAACGGAAGAATCATAAGCACGTAGTGCAACAGTAGAAAGCCAAGATTACAATTTACTACCAATTAATACATATGTCAACATATCATTGCTCCCTTCAATTCCATCTTCATAAGATTGATCGAATTCATAAACTCCATCATCAAGCATAGCCTAATGTACACATCAATTAACTGAACCTTAGAAAACTCATAAATAAAATCTCAGAAAGCCTAAATGATAACTCCTTTGAACATCTATTTTTATTCTTTTAATAAATAACATTAAACTATACTTCAAAAATGTAAAGCATACAGTCCCTGTGTCCCTTAAAAAAATTCAAACCTGATCTTATTCCTAGTCATATTAGCTTAGTCATCAATTATTTGCTTGATTTCTTCATCAAAAGTAACTAATCCTTAGTCTGAACAATTTCTTCAAAAGCAGTAACTAATAGTGAATTTGGACAATTTCTCGTTTTTCCTTCACTAAGTCTTTATACTTGTACTTGACCCTTTCTAACTCGAGAGTGCTTCGGTAATATGAGTTGATGCTGGAAATTTAATAGAGAGTGTCTAGATTTTCGGTTTTGACCCATTTGAAACATCATTTGTAACAACTTGTAACATTTCGATCTCATGTACCTAATCACTCCACAAAAGTTACATGTAGGTATGAACCTCCGATTCTTTCTTGAGGTTTCTTCTTGGACCGATCTGGTCACACCAATTTTCTCATCATTCAACTTGGAACATTCACCTCTATAGCCAACGCTTTGAAGGTCTCCTTTAGTCTTACCAGTTTCTAACAAATTTTCTAGCTTTTCGGTACCTCCATTTAACATTCTTATTCCCTTTTCCATGTTGACCAGCTTCAACTTTGTTTCATTAAGCTCATCTATTGTAGATAACAACTTTTTCTCAAGATCTTGAATGGTGTTCTTCATAGTAGAGTTTTCCTCTTTCAACTTCTCATTTTTCTTACATATTTGGACCTATTTAGCATATATTAACTCATAGGCTTCATGAATATCTTTCTTTTTATCATATGAAGTACTGTCATCACTGTCATAATATGAGATTGAGCGTTGAGTTGATTCATCTGCTTTTTTCTGGAATTTTCTGATTTAGTCATGTTTTTGTCATCAGTTACTTCCTTTTTGGTTGTTGTAAAGTAAGTAACTGGACTTTTGATGAATAAAGCAACTAACGCAGTACTATTCATAGCTTCTTCTTCTTCTTCACTACCATACTCACTTTCGGATTTATTCTCACTCCAAGTGCTTGTATAGGACTTTCCTTTTTCTCTTCTTCAAAGTTTCCGCTTACATATGTCCGAACCCTTGACACTCATGACATTGAATTTTTTTCACTTTTCTTTCACCCTTTTTAGTTTTCCCTTATGGTTTGAAATTACTATTTGATGAGCTCTCATAGTTTTGCCTAAAATTGGATCTATCCTTCTTCACTTTCTTTAACAACTTACTAAAATTTCTTGTCAATAACTCTATATCCTCAATCTCATCTTATTCACCTCCTAAGTCATTCACGACTTTACCAATCTCGGCATGCAATGCTAATCCTTTGTTCTTCTCTTGATTGTCCCTCAACAAATTCATCTCAAAGTTGGTAAGAATCTCAATTATCTTATCCAAGGACAATTCAGTGATATCATGGGTTCTTTGATGGCCACAATTTTTTTTATGAACCTCGGAGGCAACGATCCCAATGTCTTCTTAACCAGTTTCAGGTCAGAGTATTTCTTCCTAAGTTAAATTGCTTAGTTTGTTATGTCACGTAGTCTCTCATAGAAGTCTCCAATGGTTTCACTCTCATCCATCTTCAGCTCTTCAAATCTCACAACCAACATCTAAAGTTTTGAAGTTATCACAGATTTCAATCCTTCATGTATAGTCTGCAAAGTGTTCCACGCTTTTTTCGTTGAATCAAAAGCTAATATCGTAGCAAAGTGACCTTCATCAACTGCACTGAAGATGGCGTGCAGGGCTTGAGAATTTCCAAGCGTTCTCTCTTCTTCAGCCCTTATCCACTCAGATGCATCTTTAAGCACAGCTTCTCTATTTTCATCAATCGTCATAGGATGTGTCCAGCCATTTAAAAACGAGTTCTATGCTTTTGTTCCTTGTGCCTAAATGAATATTCTCATTCGTGATTTTCACGTAGGATAATTTGAACCATCTAACAATAGTGGCCTAATGATTGACCCATTCTTATACCAATTGAAAAAAATCAAAGTAGTGTCGCATACGTTTCTAGTACAATCAAAAACTAGAAAAATTAAGTGCACAAATATAAATCAACACTGATATTTGTTAACGCAATTCGGCACACCTTGCCTACGTCTGTGGGGCTCTCATCCAGCTTAATTCTTTCACTAATGATAATAGTTTTATAAAAGAATTTGCTAAGCTGACACCACTCAACCCTTGACACTGTCCCTCGTCCTTACAACCTGTGAAAGAATTTCATACCCAATAGTACGACCACCTTGTACTATCGTCAACAGAGGAATTTTTCAAACAATGTTTAATGAAAACGAAATAAAATAAACACCTCAAGTGATTAAACAAAATTCAACATAAACAAAAATACGTGAGATAAAAAGCAACTCCCCTAAATATGTCGCTTCATCAACGAAAGAACGGGAAGTTGTCAACCAAGAAATCTGCTATGAATCTTCAATGTAGTCACTGAAACATCCCACGCACAACAGCCACAAAACGCCTCAAATCAGCAAATGTTTCATCACTGACACATTAACCCAATAGAGTTGCAGCAACCAAAACAACTACTAAAATTTTTCGCACCAAACCGACAACAAAAACAATAGCTACAAAGTCACGAAAACTTCTGGAATTTTTGCACACCAACACCAAAAATGACAACCACAAAATTACGTGATCTCTTAATAGAAAAATTTAGCAATACCCAGAAAAACCAGCTGCCCAATTGCTCTCAATGGATGTTCAAAATAGAGGAAAGCGTAGCTGCCAAAATCACCAAAAATCAATAATCACACAGCCACAAGAGAGACGCTAACCACACAAAAAATTAATCCATAATTGAACCCAGCTAAAGTCACGCCCAAAAAGGAATTCATAGAGAAGTTCAAGGGTATAACAAGAATGTATCAAACATGACAGGGCTTCACCAAAATCACGCAAGAGCCATACTAAATACAACAATAATGTAGCACCCCCTTACCGTTGGGTACGCACCGGGACGCCCGCAGGTCATTCCGGTATATATATCCTATGATAAGGGTGAGCTACGTGCGATCACTACATTCATTCCACATGGCATCATATCAATTTTACCAAT
>JAOQMS010000002.1:2230113-2247974 GCA_027563885.1 Erythroxylum longipes | reverse complement strand
ACCCTCTCCAATACAAATTTTTCACACACAAAGCCTATTTTTCAAAATTCCCATTTATTCACAATTATACCGGGAAATGTCATGAATGCGTGTACACATATTTTTCATGTGCAAAAATCACTGTTCACAAATGCATGAGCATGAGATGTGTTTTCCTAATTTCTCCGATTAATCTCTCGTGTACCCATTTCTATGATTCGACCCGTTATATGGAAATGTGATGTTACAATAGGGACCCCAAAAGTCTACAAGAAAAACATATATCAATGTGATCCCATTAAATACATTGTCAATTACCACAAAACAGGACATTCATATTTGAAAAATCATAGGGGTGTGTTGGTTTTGCAAACTCTTCGATTTACCGCAGTCATTTCTAACACAATAAAAAATTAGAAAAATTAAACGCATCAAAATAAATCAACACCGATATTTGTTAATGTAGTTTGGTATACCTTACCTACATCTGCGGGACCCTCGCCCAGCTTAATACTTTCAACAAAGGACAATGATAGTTTTACACAAGGTTTTAATAAGTCGAAACCACTCAACTCTTGACACTATTCCTCGTCCTCACTACTCGTGAAAGTGATTCACACCCAATAACACTACCGACTTGTGTTAATCTCAACAGAAGATTTTTCTTAACAATCTTATAACGAAAAAACACTAAAGAAACAACTCAAGTGGTTAAACAAAATTCAACATAAATAAGAACACTTGAGAAAGAACCAACTCCCCTATAGTTTCAACTCTACTGAAATAGGTCTGAAAGTTGTCACCACAAACTATGAGTTAATTCACACAAATAACAGTATTAATTCACAGTTGCAGCATGAAGACACCAAGTATGATAGCCTACGCAAACAAACCACTCTGAGATGTTGCAGCCACAAAGGAATCAGTCAACAACGTCGCAACCCAAGATGAAATTATATCAATATGGAGATTCCCTCTTTGATGCTTTCATGCACTGTATTTTTAATCATCAGAACAAAACGGACCATGCCTCACTTACCACACACTTGCAACAAGCCCAGATAAGACAAAGACCAACCCAAAACAAGACAAAGAAGGAGTCACACATAAACCATCACAAAATCTATAGCTCACAAACTCTACCAACTCCAAACCAAGCAATCATACAACATCCCTTAAATCACCAAAATAATCAAATTAAAGCTTCACCATTCACGCACACACCTGTAATCAACACTCAACCCAAACAATCACCAAATCATTCACGTGTGGAGTCCAAAAGCAAGGTCATGCACGCAAGGAGATGAGACTAGGAATCACACTCACAACAACCACTACAGCGATCTTCCAAAAATCCTTCAATGAACCAACGTGATTTTTGATACACTCCCGATAAAGATGGATTTCTATTTCACTTCAAGTCTTATCTAAGAATCCAATTCAAATAAGAAGTATTACTTATTTATACCACCTCTTAATTTGGATTTTAATCATTATCTTGAAGACCTAATAATCAAAATTTTCAAAATTAAATAATGAGATATAACAATTATCTTAACAATATCCATTAACTACATAACGTTAGACCATTTATGGGTTTTAAACAAGAATATGAAAATTTCTCACATTCTCCCACCTGGTCGATACGTTTAACTTGGTATCAAATCCTAATCCGATCTAAATATAATATAAGAATCATAGCAATAGGTCCTTTAATAGTTGAGTATTATCTTCCGTGTATGATAATATACTATATTTTGTATCAGTCTAAATGTGGTAACATTACTTAATAAATAAACCCTATGTTTATTTCAGGTCCAAAATAATCAATTTTCTCAAATTTCAATAATGTGCACCATAATATGAGAAAATATTATAAGAGTTTCACGAAAACAACATTGTCCATACAATGAAATTATATAATGGAACCCAATTTCATTCTAACAGCTTGATCCTTGAACTTCATTGGTGGCATGCCTTTTTTTAAATAATCAACAATCATGAATTTAGTACTAACGTATTCAATGACCACTTTCTTTTCTTTAACACGTTCCCATATAGATAAAAACTTTATGTCGATGTGTTTAGTCCGACTACCACTCTTATTGTTTTTAGTCAGAAAAACAACATCTAAATTGTTATGATATATTCTCAATGGCCTAGAAATGGAATCCACAAGCCTAAGCCCATATATGAAACTCTTTAACTATACACCATGTGATGTAGCCTCAAAACAAAAAACAAACTTAGCCTTCACAGTGGAAGTAGCACTCAAAGACTGCTTGGCGTTCCTCCAAGATATGGCTCTATGGGCAAATATGAAGATATAACCTGATGTTGAATTCTATAAATCAACACACCCAACAAATTTTGAATTTGAGTACCATATTACCTCCAGATTGTCTGTTCATTTGTACATATGTAATCTTTGGTCCCTTAAAAGTACCTCAATACTTTCTTTGCAGCTTTCTAGTGATCTAATCCTGGGTCAGTACTATTATCCCTTCAATTTATGGGCTCAAAATTATTAAGGATGTCAATAAAAAGAAGGGAAAAAGTGACTTGTAGCAAGGATATTATGTAAGAAAAGAAAGGATAAGTCTCAATTTGGTTTTCTATGGATAAAAATTAAGGTATCCTTGTTTAGGTAAAAAATGGTTATCTTAAGTGCCCTTATTGTCTTTATACACAAATTCATCAAAAATTTGGTCTCAACATGTATTCAAAAGCAAGTTCTAGCATAAATAAGCTATGTTTGATAGCATACAACAAAAACAAACGTATGAGCATACATGTGATGAAAGCTCTTAGGTTCAAAGCTCACATTAGTGTCAAAATACATCAAGTCTTGCATACTTTCATTCAACAAAACCAATGAGATACTTAAAGTAATTTAATGAAAAACACTAATCATGTTTATTTCTCTCACGCATTATAAATTAAACAAAAAATGTATCATAATTTAGGGATTGTTTGTAAAGAAAAATTAGAAAATTATGAGACTATCATGAGAAATAATCAATATATGAATCACAGTATTCATGAGTTCAAGCACAAATTACAAAGTTCATCATAATATATATTTTCTTGCTCCCCTACACAAAAATTATACATTTTCCCTAATGTATACACAAGATACTCACGTGCTACAAAAACAATCAACAAAAATAAAGCACAAAGTAAAAAACTCTCTTGAGTTGTGAGTATATGAAAAGAAATGTCCTATAGTGTTGATGGATATGGTAGAGTGTGTGACGCTCTGTAGACTAGTTGTTGTTTTGGTGCTGTATGCATTAAAACTTTAAAAAATCATAATTTAGGGATTATTTCTAAACAACAATCAGAAAATTGTGAGACTATCATGAGAAATAATCAATATATGAATTATAATATTCGTGAGTTCAAGCACAAATCACAAAGTTTATTATAATATATATTTTCTTACTCCCCCCACACTTAAACTATACATTGTCCCTAATGTATTCACAAGACGTTCACGTGCTGCAAAAATAATCAACAAAAATAAAGCACAAAGTAAAAGACTCTCCTGAGCTGTGAGCATATGAAAGGAAATGTACTATGGTATTGGTGGATATAGTAGAGTGTGTGGTGCTCTGTGGACTAGTTGTTGTTTTCGTGTTTTATGCATTAAAACTTAAACAAAAAATTTCATAATTTAGGGTTATTTTTAAATAACAATCAGAAAATTATGAGACTATCATGAGAAATAATCAATATATGAATCATAGTATTCATGAGTTAAAGCACAAATCACAAAGTTCATTATAATATATATTTTCTAGCTCCCCCCACACTTAAACTATACATTGTCCCTAATGTATTCACAAGACTCTCACGTGCTACAAAAGTAATCAACAAAAATAAAGCAAAGAGTAGAAGACTCTCTTGAGTTGTGAGTATATGAAAAGAAATGTACTATGGTGTTATGGATATGGTAGAGTGTGTGATGCTCCATGGACTACTTGTTGTTTTGGTGCTATATGCATTAAACAAAAAAAATCATAATTTAGGGATTATTTCTAAACAACAATTAGAAAATTATGAGACTATTATAAGAAATAATTAATATATGAATCATAATATTCACGAGTTCAAGCACAAATCACAAAGTTCATCATAATATATATTTGCTTGCTCCCCCACACAAAAATTATACATTGTCTTAAACGTATGCACAAGATGCTCACATGTTACAAAAATAATCAACAAAAATAAAACACAAAGAAGAAGACTCCTAAGTTGTGAGCATATAAAAGGGGATGTACTATGGCGTTGAACTCCGAATATTAAAACCATTGCGGTTTCAAGAGTTTAAGTTGAAGGATTGACATAGTGGTTGACTTTTTATCTCCAAAAGTAATAGATCCAAATATTCAATCTTCAGTTTGAAGGGATAAAGATAGAGAAAGGAAAGAGATAATCCAATTTACACATTTTAATGAACATAAAACAACTGTCACACTCAAAAATTAGGAATATATGCATATATTTATATTACTAACATAGTTACATATTATCATTTAATGTGATAGTATCTTCTCATAATGGAACTTACTGTAGCCATAAATATCTATTTGTAGATATCGTATCTCTTGTCCACAAATAATGGCAATGTTGTTGATTTAAATATATATAACGATTTGCCACAAAGATTACAATTTTGTTCTCATATATAGGTATGTATAAGCATTTAGTCAATGAACTACTATCAATTTACTAGTCGCAACCTTCAAGGTCCCATGATCGCTTAGGAAGGATGACATCATTTCTGGTTGCGAATTGTGGATGACATCAGTTCACATTAAACAATGCTATATTTTTAATTTATTTTAATGATTGTTTTAAAAAAAATCTTAAATACTAAAAGTAAGAGGTTTATCATATTAAAATGATTTTTTAAATTCTTATAAAATTGATATATAATAAAAATAAAACAAAACTGAATAATTTAAAATAAAATTAAAGAATAAGATTATCCTTATTTGTAAAAAAGTTGATGTTTAATTAAAAACGAAAATTATTAAATAAAAATGTACTAATTTATTTTAATTTATAAAAATAAATAGTTCACAAACATCAACTTATTAATTAAAATTTTTGTGATTGAATTGATTTAGCAGTTTAGTTTTCTTAATCATTTATTGCAATGTATAAATTGTCGAATAATTATTGAAAATGCATATGAATATTAGACCTTAGGATTGTTTTGATAGAGATTGGCTAACCATTTTCATCTATAATGCTTACGTGTTGGTTATAACTTCTGGATATTTGTCTCAATACATTAAATGTAAGGAGATGCTCACAAATTCTTAGTCGTCCATCACAGGGACCATATAGGGCAAATTAATCTGTCCATAGAAAAATAAAGTTCTTCTTTTCTCTTCTGTGGATCGTCAAACCAATATGAACAAAATATATTATTAATATTTCTTCTGGTCTGAATTGATAGCAAGTGAATACTACGAATATTCTTACTTTGTATGAAAATATTACGTCTTCGAACTTTTGCTTTATAACGGTGGAAAACTTTAGATTTGAGGAGTACCATTTAATAAATTTCTTAAAGACGAATATAATTTAGATAAAAAATTTAATATATAGTATATATAACATGTGTGTGTGTATAATTTGAGAAAGATAGCTGTCAAACAGAAGTGGTAGACCTAATCAAGTCGTAGAGATTTTAGCAAGGAATAAGTTATTGGAGTGTGACTACGGTTTCAGAATCATAAAGCTAAGATTTTATAATATCTTCCCGAAATATATGTTGATTGATGTTGTTATGTGTGTCCAATTTTAAGTTTGTTAAGAGATGTGAATCTTCGATTATCTCAGTCACCGCTTACAAGTTTAGTTTCACATGGAATAAGGAAGATAAGGCACTGGTGTACTTCATACATTCAATGCTCGGCCCTACCCTACTTTTTAAGTGCTGTTTTAAAAACAATATGGTTTTCTAAATTTTAAATTAAATAAAAGCAAATTTTCATTTTTAATCTAAATGAACTTTCATTGAATTAAAAATTAGAAATATAAATGATATTATTTTATTTAAAAAATTGACACTAAAATAAACATAAATTAACGCCAAATATTAGTAATATAATATGGTTAGCAGAATAAAATAGAGGTGTGTTAGTTATTCAAGGTGATAATATTAACTTATTTTCTAATAAAACTATTAAATTTTTGAACATTTTAAATAATTTTATTATTTTTAAAGAGAATAGGTAAACTTTTAATATTTTGATATTTTATAGATAAGTTTTAAATATGATAATATATTAAAGTTTATTGTAGTAATAAAACCCAAAATTTAACTTTTAACTACATAATAAAATTTTGTTCTTTTTTAAAAATTTTGTTATAGTTATTATTTTTGATATTATAAGAAATATGTTGTCAATAAATATTTATATTAAAACTTAGATTATTAAAATTAAAATAGTGAAATTTTATTTTAACTTTTGTTAAAATGATTGACGTTACGTGCTCTGAGTTGGGAGAGTGGACCTTCCTCTACGAACATCAAATCGATTGAGAGATTAGCTACAACCAAACTCGCGGTTCTCAATGAATTACTTATTTAGAATTTAGTTCACTAAAGCTTTCACACCTTGTCCAGTGTTCATCAGTGGGATTGTTTTACTAATTCCTTGAAGAATTGGAAGCTCATTCTATAAATACCTACACTACCTTGATACCATATCTCAAACTTTCATTCACTAGCATTTCATTGCTATTTAGTATCCTTTGAGACCCTTCTTTCTCAATCTCCAATGGCTCTTGAACCTGCAACTCGTGGAGAAATAATTTCTGTCCTTAGCATCGACGGAGGTGGAGTAAGAGGAATTATTCCAGCTACTATTCTCACCTTTTTGGAGGCCGAGCTGCAGGTTGAGATGCAGGGATAAGATTGATTAATTAAACTTATGTGTGTGTGTATACATATAAGTGATAGGATATGCTAATTCATGATTAGGTTTGGTTCGTTTATTTGTGCATTCCAATGATTTTTTATTATATTAGTGATTGTTTGGCCATGCAAATTGCAGAGGTTGGATGGCAAGGAAGCGAGAATTGCAGATTACTTTGATGTGATTGCTGGAACTAGCACTGGTGGCCTCATGACTGCCATGTTAACAGCTCCAAATGATCAAAAACGTCCTTTGTTTTCTGCCCCCGAAATCGTTGATTTCTATTTGAACAATTGCTCCCAAATATTCCCCAAAGACTGGTACTGAACGTTAGACTTGATGACCAAAAATCCCAAAAGCATAATTGTCTCCATTTATATAATTAGAACGATGTGATTAATTTTTGTGACAGGTGCCCAGAACTTGCAAACATGGTCCATTTATTTAGAGGACCTACGTATGACGGGAAAAACTTGCACAAAATTGTCAGGGAAGAGTTGGGTGATAAGCGATTGAGCCAGACATTGACAAATGTTGCAATCACATCATTCGACATCAAGTGCCTCATGCCTGTTATCTTCTCCAGCTTCGAGGTTCATAAAATTTCCTGCTGGAAAACCTTGATCACTACAGAGCACATATATTTCTATAGAGTTTGAGGGTTTTAAGTGGATTACAATGTCTCGACATGACCAATATTTCCTACTTCTTCAGGTACAGCATGAGACTGACAAAGACGTCAATCTATCAGACGTATGCATTGGAACTTCTGCAGCTCCAACCTACTTTCCACCCTATTATTTTGAGACGGACAAGCTCCAATTCAACCTTGTCGACGGTGGTTTAGCGGCAAATAATCCGGTTTGTGATATCTGTACATATATTACTGATTTCCACGAAAATTTTTGAAGTTCTAATCTTATATTATCTACCTTGAAAACACAGACTTATGTTGCCATCAATGAGGTTGTGAAAGAAATCACTGAGGGAAAAGATCAATACCGTAACCTCAAGGCCACCGATTTCAGAAGATTCGTTGTTGTTTCTTTAGGAACAGGTTCAACAAGAAATGTAAGCAGGTTAAGTGTTGACGAAACATCAAACTGGGGTTCAGTGGAATGGATGATACATGGTGACCAAACTCCTATCATCAATTGTTATATGGAAGGAAGTTCTGATATGGTCGATATCCATATGACCAATCTTTTTCACGCTCTTCATTCTGAGAAAAATTATCTTCGAATTCAGGTATATATATAAAACGATATAACATCTGAGAATGGTAATAGAAAATTTCGATTTAAGGGTTTGACATAATTTGCAGAGTGATTCTTTAAAAGGACCAATGGCAGCTATGGATAACTCATCTAAAGACAACTTGGAAGAACTGAAAAAATTTGGGAAGGATTTGTTGAATGAACCAGTGAAAAGGGTGAACTTGTCAACCGGTAATCTTGAGCCAATAGATGATGGCAAAACTAAAAACTTCCAAGCCCTCGCTAAGTATATATTAGATAACAGCTCAAAATCAGCCCATTGATCTATCCCTTCCATTGATCTAACCCCAAATCAAAGGGATCATCGTTATTATTGTCATGTTTATAGGGATTTAGCTTTGCTGATTATACGTAGCTGTTGTAATCTATATATACCTGTCAATAGAAATCAAGGCTGTCAAGAAGAGCCATTCTACTTTCTCTGCTCATCTCTTTATGGTATCACAGCACACAAGGGTTTAAACACCATTTTTTTCTTCTCTCTTTTCCAGTTCATCATCATGACCACTCACCCTTTTTCCTCTGTCCACAATCAGATTACAATTAAACTCACTTCGTCAAATTATCTCCTCTGGAAAACTCAAGTTATTCCTCTTCTTTGTAGTCACCAGCTGTCACACCATGTCGATGGCACTCCACCTCCTCCTAAAGAAATTGACAACTCTCCAAACCCAGCATACGTAACCTGGTACACGACAGATCAAATGGTGCTAAGCTGGATTCTAGGTTCCCTCTCTGAATCTGTTCTCTCTCAGGTTGTTGGTACCACCACTGCTCATGATGCTTGGTCACGCCTCCAGTCCACTTACGCCTCTGGTTCTAGAGCTCAAATTCGTACTCTTAAAAATGCACTTCATGTACTGTCACGGGACAATGACTCAATTCCAACTTACATGGACAGGGCAAAACGTCTTTTTGATCAACTCATTGCTCTCGATGCTGCCATCTCTGAAGATGATCTCATTGATCACATCTTACACGGTTTGGGTCCTGCTTACAGACCATTTACACGTAATATTGAGGCAAGACTAACCTCTATCTCCTTTGATGATTTATTTGGATTACTGCTTTCTGAAGAAATGCAGCTTAAGAACTCCGATGTTTCTCTCAATCCTCCTGCCATTGCTCATTATACTGCCCGCCAACACATAAGTGGAAGCTCACGAGGTCGAGGCCGCAATAACAAACGTGGAGGCTATCAACATTACTCCAGCCGTGGACGTACAGGCCATATCCACACTGAATCCTTCACACCTATCTGTTACAATTGCAATGGTCACGGCCACACCTCCAGACAATGTCCCAGTCCCAAGTACAACAACTCCCATACTTACGCTTCCAAACTAGCTGCAAACCTTGCTTCCTCTCCTACACCACCAACAAAGCCGTGAATTGTTGACACTGGCGCCACCCATCATTTGACTTCTGATCTGGAAAACCTGGGCATTCACTCCGAATATTCAGGCACCGATGAAGTTGCGCTTACAAATGGTAAAAGCTTACCTATTACTCATATTCGTTCTAACAATATTACTGTTAGTTCTCGTAATTATCTGTTGGATACCATTCTTCATGTTCCCAAATCTAACACAAACTTGTTATCTGTTCAACAGTTTACTAATTCTAATGATGTTTCTATTGAATTTTTCTCCAATTGTTTTGTGATTAAGGATCGTCAAACGAAGCAGCCTCTTCATCGAGGATACATTAAAGATGGGCTCTATCACTTAGTAACGGATTCTGTTCCACCAGTTTGTCATTCAGTTTCTTTCTCTACTTGGCATGCTCGATTAGGCCATGCTTGTTCAAGAACTATAAATAAAGTCTTGTCTACCAATAAATTATCAGCTTCAACAAATACTACTTCTTCTTTGTGTGAAACGTGTTGTGTTAGCAAATCACACAAACTTCCTTTTCATGATTCTGATTTTCATGCTACAGAACCTTTGGAATTAATTTGCTCAGATTTATGGGCCCTGCTCCCATTTCTTCATCTGATGGTTGTTTATATTATGTTATATTTTTTGATCACTACACCAAATACACATGGATTTATTTTCTGCGCCAAAAATCCGATGTCTTTAATTGCTTTGTCAAATTTCGGGCTATTGTTGAAAAATTCTTTGGTAAAACCATCAAACAATTCCAATCAGACTGGGGAGGGGAATACCAAGCCTTAACACACTATCTTGCTCAAAATGCCATTATACAAAGAAGCTCTTGTCCCCACACGCCCGAGCAAAATGGGTGTGCTGAACGAAAACACCGACACATCACTGAAACTGGACGTGCTTACCTGTATCATTCAGCCGTCCCACCCAAATACTGGGACCATGCATTCCCAGCTGCGGTTTATACCATCAATCGCTTACCTACACCAAAACTCAATCACAAATCCCCTTACCAAATAATCTTTAACCGTAACCCAGAATACAATTTTCTTCGTGTCTTTGGTTGTTCTTGCTATCCGTGGCTGCGTCCTTACACTAAAAACAAACTTGAACCTCGTTCCACTAAGTACGTCTTCATTGGTTACAGTCTTCTGCACAAAGGATATAAATGTTTGTCCTTATCTACAAATAAAGTTTTTTACTCACGTCATGTTTTATTTGATGAACAGGTTTTTCCGTTCAAGGAAAGTGATGGGCAATCTTCAATCCTCGGACCACCGCCATCACCTGTACCTATTTTCTCTCTTGGAAAGTCTTTCTCACGTCTTACTCCTCAACCAGTACCCAATATCTTGCCTCCTTCCCCACAAATCCCACAAACACCTCGAAATCCTGCAACCACTACTTCAAGACCTGACCCTCCTACCCAACAACCTCTCCAACTCATCGTCGATTTCTCCACATACACAACACAACACCCAAATGCTCAAAATCAACATCCCATGGTCACAAGATCCAAAACTGGTCATTTAAAACCCAAAGCACATCATGTAACGCCTACTACTCTCTCTTCTCCAACAACATATCAAGAGGCTACCAAACACCATTCTTGGCGTCAGGCTATGTCCGAAGAGATAGATGCCTTGATGGCCAACGGAACATGGGACTTAGTACCAAGATCACAAGCCACAAATATAATCGGCTGCAAATGGGTTTATCGAGTCAAAACTAAACCAGATGGGTCCCTTGATCGTCGAAAGGCCAGACTTGTTGCTAAAGGTTTTCATCAACGACCAGGTGTCGATTATGTCGAGACCTTTAGCCCTGTCATTAAACCTGCTACAGTCCGCCTTGTTTTGTCAATTGCCGTCAATTCTCGCTGGCCCATTCGACAATTAGATGTGTCGAATGCATTCTTACACGGGACACTAAATGAACCAGTTTACATGGAACAACCGCAAGGCTTCATTGATCGTACTAGGCCTCATCATGTTTGCTCTTTAAAGAAGTCGTTATACGGATTAAAACAAGCTCCGAGGACTTGGTACTTTTGTCTCACATCAGCTCTACAAAAAATTGGTTTCCACGGTTCCAAGGCAGACAGCTCTCTCTTCATCTACTCCTCTAGCAAAAATATTGCTTATTGCCTTGTGTATGTTGATGATATAATCTTGACAGGTTCTACACCTCAACTTCTACAAGATATAATTCAACAACTTGGGACAGCTGTTGCACTCAAAGACTTGGGTCCTCTTACATACTTTCTTGGAGTTGAAGTAGCTTGGCTGCCAAATGGTCTTCAACTATCTCAATCAAAGTACATATGGGACCTTTTAAGACATATTAATATGCATGAAGCCACTCCAGTCTCTACACCAGCATCTCCTCAAACACTATCATCAAAAGACTCTTCCAACGCCTTTGATGATCCTACTTTGTATCGTCAAGTTGTGGGCACACTTCAATACTTAGCTCTCACACGAGCTGATATTACCATGGCAGTAAACAAAGTGGCTCAATTCATGCACTCTCCATCATGCACACATTGGCAAGCTGTAAAAAGAATGTTCAGATACTTACGAGGAACAACCGATCATGGTATTCTTTTCCAACCCTCTACCTCCCTACCTCTTATTGCCTTTTCTGATGCGGATTGGGGAGGTGACAAAGATGACAGGAAAAGTACCTCAGCCTATGCTATTTTTCATGGCTCTAATCTAATTTCATGGAGTTCGAAGAAACAAAATACAGTTGCTCGGTCCAGCACTGATTCTGAGTATCGTGCCTTAGCATCAGCTGCATCTGAAGTTTATTGGATTCAATCTCTTCTTCGAGAATTAAAGCAGCCTCTCCCTACCATTCCAAAAATATGGTGTGACAATGTATCAGCTACATATCTAGCTGCCAATCCAGTTTTTCACGCTCGTTCCAAACATCTTGAACTGGATTTCCACTTTGTTCGAGATCAAGTTCGAAAGAAACAACTTCAAGTCTCACACATTCCAACAAAAGACCAGGTTGCTGATGTCTTAACAAAACCATTGACTAAGCAACGGTTCCTTGCGTTAAAAACCAAACTGATGGTAGTTCCTCCCATCCGTTTGTAGGGGGGTATTAGATAACAGCTCAAAATCAGCCCATTGATCTATCCCTTCCATTGATCTAACCCCAAATCAAAGGGATCCTCATTATTACTGTCATGTTTATAGGGATTTAGCTTTGCTGATTATACGTAGCTGTTGTAATCTATATATACCTGTCAATAGAAATCAAGGCTGTCAAGAAGAGCCATTCTACTTTCTCTGCTCATCTCTTTAGTATATATCTATTTTCACTTTTCCTTTTCTCTTGTACCGCTACGCTAGCTTGGTTTTGTAGATATTACATCATCATGATTTTTTTTTCCACCCATTTATAGGATTGCCGAACAACTCTCTGGAGAGAAGAAGCTCCGTGAAGCTAAAGCAAAAGCAAAAGGTGCATCGACTTAAATATAGTCTCGAGCTGATTCTAAATAAAGTTTGCAAGTGGACTATGCTGTTCACTTCTCACCTAAGTAATTAAGTGCAAGACTGACATCCTTAAATAATTGTACCTCTTGGGTTTGGCGTATAGCTAATAAAAGGTTCGAGGTTTATGCCTTTGGGTTTGAACTTTGGAGGTGTTCGATTTGAATGTTTCTATGTGAATCTCTTCAATAAATGAACAAGCGCAGAAGTTGTAATCTTACGTTTTTGGGCCGTTTATCCCTATCATTTAATATCCAAATATCTAATTGTTATATATGTCTTATTAAGTAATGGCCACAAAGTCGAAAAAATAAAAAAGCTTGAATTTTATTAAATGCTTAAAAAATTAAGTACTGTGTATTATAACAATACAAGTAATTGATCATTGATAGATTATCTTCCACATCTCCTCTGCGCTTTCTCTTCATCAAATAATGTCAAGACCCTGCCCGCCCCCATAATACGCGATAGAAAACTGTTTCTAGGGTTATGCAAATATTCTCTTTTTTGTTAAATTTATTAAAAAATGGATAACTAAAGAGTTATAATTCCAATGGACAGAACAAGAGAAAACAGAATAATATATTTTTCTTTTGGTATAATGGTTGACAAAATATGTAAGTACACAATCGCTTTTAATACCTACAAATTAAATATTCCAAAGTCATCTCCTATAAAGACTAACTAGCCATGAAAACATATGAATCAAAAAGAATATTAAACAGTTAGGAATACATGTTCAACAAGCTACCTCTCATAAACCCAATATGCCTGAAAATTAGCTGTGTCAATGGATATCAGCATTTATACATAACATGTAATGGGTAACAAAATGACAACACTTGTAATTTACTAGATTTGAGTTTATGATTAACAGCAATCATCAGAAACAGGATTTACTGGATTTGATTTTATGATTAATAGCCCAATTAATTCATTCAAAACATCTTAGATGGTAGGAAAGAAGCACATTACACATGATCGGAGGGCATTCAAAAATAGTTACCTCTAATGTATATAGCACTCACCCACAGAATTATATATGGACATTTGTAATGGTCAAGAATAGCTTGGCTTTTCTTGACTTATTATCAAGCAACAAGGTATCCAACTGCAAAATAGAGTAAAGAATTCAGGGACCCATGAACTGACTAACCTCAAAATCAGTCAGAGCTTAGCAAACTTGAATTACTCATTGGAATGGTTTCAGAGCAACAAATGCATCATGTTAAACAGTTTTGGTGTGTATTCAGTATCTTGTCAACTTCCTAAAAATTTTGATACGTTCACTAAAGAAATTTAGCTTACACAATGAAACCCGAGAAACAACAATCAGCAATCAGCAATCATATCTAAATTAACTGCAGTTCAATAACAAACAACAATAAAAAGAAAGAGTGCCTTACTGACTCAACAGTCTCCTTACCATTCAATGAAAAAGAAGTTTCTAAAGGTTTCGAAAACCTGGAAGAATACAACCATGTTAGTGAATTTCAAGCATGAATAAGACTTAACTATTAAAAGTTTAACAAATAATCTAAAAGAAGAACTTGGAAAAAAGGGTGTATGTATGGACCTCAGAGCCTTTGGTTTCTTTTTGTCTTCTTCCAGTCATTCACTTTTAGTATCCGAAGCAAACCTTTCAAATCTCACTTTCTTCTTTGCTTCATCATCAGTTGGCACATACTGCACAAGAAGCCCAACCCTAGAAATCCAGTACTAAATTAATATTAGTAGCACTCACCACTGCTATAAGATTTGGTTACTCGATAAGACCATAAACATGATACCTCTCTGCTCTAGCCTTCCTCTTCAATCCTTCGACCCCTCTGACACAGGTAATGTAGTTCATAAGAAAAAGTATGCATGGGGCACAATAGTTACAGGGGAAACAAAAAGAAAAAGTTAGGACTAGGAGAAGATTATGAACTACATTTTTACAGAGTAGAATCAAATCCAACTCGGAGAATTTCACAATTAGCAACTAAAACGAAACCAGGGGAAAAAACAAATATAGAAAGGAAAGGGAAATCTAATTTCGCACCCCCTAACCACTCGATAAATCATCTAAGCACTAGAAAAAATCACGCAAAATGTTCGTTCACAAACGAAGGAAAGAGAGAGTAGTACTGTAAGGAAAGTATTCCTTGTGTAGGAAACGAGCAAACAAGTTTTACCGACGGCACCATCGCCGATCGTCACACACTTAATAAACCTTGAAGTATTCATTTACACTGTCCGATATCTTCTCCTGTGTAACAAACAGAACCTCGATGATCAAACTACAATAATTTCCTTCAACCGTCACCGCCTCTCTCTTCGTCGCCTCCGCATTTTTTCTCTCCGATTCAAGTCCAATCGTAACTTGATTAAAAAAAGATATAGAAAGGACTATTTAACTTACCGGAAATAGTTGACGAAAGAAACAAATAAGAAAGGTGAGGTTGAAGAAATGTAACACCACGGTTGCTAGCACCAGCATTCACCGATTAAAAACGCTCCATTTTTGTGGATCGAGATATAATGGGTCGTTGATTGGGCCTCGAGCTATTTTCCATGTTTATAGTTACAAGACTGTCTGTTATATTTCTCCTTTTTTTTGGATGCTTATTTTAATACATAAAGACATATACTAACTAAACGTTTTTAAAAAGATATAATCATAAATTATCCATTTTTCTTTCCTTTCCTTTGACATGGAACATGCACATTTAATAGACCTTCTATCTCTTTCAACCTCGTGAATTTACAGAGAAAACACTTAACATTTATAACTTATCTACAGGTCAAACTAATATTAACTAAAGTTTTTTTATAATTACTGGCTTTTGACATTAATTAATCGTTATTCTTATATGCATACTTGCTATAAATTATAAAAGGCAACAATTCTTGTCCCTCCAATTGAAAATTTTAAAAGTTTTAGACTCTTTTTTAGTATTTTTTAGACAAATTTTGCTGTCTTAAATAAATATCTAAAAATTTCACCAATTCTTAGATTATTTAAGATAATTATTAGATGTGTCTAAGTATAAGCGTCTAAAACTTCCTTATTTTAGTGTAGTGAAGAAATAGTTGAGAGAAGATTGAGAGAAAACAGAATAAGATTGCTTCCAATGCTTGCTTGAATCCTCCTTGGTCATCTTCTTTGCCTCTTTTGGGTGCCTCCTTTTGTGCAGCCTCGTTTTCTATACAGAGCCCATTCTTTTAGTCTTAGAAATAAGTATTCATAGTGTCTTGGGCTCAAAGAAACCTAATTTTGCCAAACAAGGGAATTAAAATCATAACAGTGCCGTCAAAGTCCATTAGGCAGACCTTAAGTTTGTTGGGCGGACATTTTTTGTCTTTCGGAGCGAATTTGGCTAGCAAATGTTCGTTAGGCAGACTTCATGTCGATTGGGTAGACATTTTCTATCTTCCTGAGCGAATTTGGCTAGCAAATGTCCGTTAGGTAGACTTCATGTCTGCTAGGTGGACCTTCTCAAATATTCTAGCTTTCCATCTCCGCTCATGTCTGTTTAGAGGGACATACACTAGACATCTATAGAAACATGCAATTTTGACCCTTTAGACGACAAAATCTCTCCTTGAAGTCTTCACGAAAGTTGTACAACTCGGAATCCTCTTTGAAAATGTACTTGAATGACCTTAATCCGACATCCACAGCGAAAGATATCCTTCTTGCCCCAAAATCTATCCATTTGCACCTATTAAGCAATAAAATTGAAATGTACGAGAATTAATTGAATAAAACTCAAAATTCATATAGAGATAAATCAAGTTAGTTCCAATTCATCCCAAAATCATATATAAATAATTTGACTTATTATATAAATTTTCAAGACAATCAGATAACAAAAGTTGATATATATCTAAGGTTACAATAACTGAACTTTATAAAAAAATAAAGATTCAAAAATATATATTATTTTCTAAAATTTTTCAAAAGATCTAATTAGTTTATATTTTAAAATAAAATGTATTGATCCCTTAACTATAACTCTGTTAGATTTTTTTTAAATTTCTTGTTGACTTATTCAACGTGGCATGTCACCAATTACACTTGATTTATCCTTCAAATTTGATTTATTAAAATTATATTAAAATAATAAATTTAAATATTTTTACGTAAAATAATTTAAAATTGAAAATAAAAATAAAACATTAAAAATTATTTATTTAATTAAAAATTAATCCGAACTCCAAAAACTTATTACTCGAAATTTTTTTAATTTGAAAGCTGGGAAAAAATTGTATGAATAGGATTTTTTTAATGTTACGAAAATATAATATCATACTCAATTCCATTTATTTCAAAGAAAGAATCAACAATAAAATAGTTCTCTATATGGCTTG
Organism: Erythroxylum longipes; assembly: GCA_027563885.1. NCBI lineage: Eukaryota > Viridiplantae > Streptophyta > Magnoliopsida > Malpighiales > Erythroxylaceae > Erythroxylum > Erythroxylum longipes. Next base: position 2,230,521 of record JAOQMS010000002.1, on the reverse strand, counting down.
AGCACGTAATGATACTTCTGTGGCCAACTGAAAGCTCCCTCAAGCTAAAATATGATCTAATACGTTGAAAATAAACAACGCTTAAACACGACTATTTTCGAATGTGGTTATATTCTTGGACTTGTTTGACGGACAAGTTTTAGGGCGTAGCTAATAAAAATAGAAATAAATATAGGATGATATAATCTTTATAAATTATGATGGTTGGTTAAAATAAATAAATGATTATTATTACAAATTGTATAAATGAATGATTATTATTACAATTGATTGTTTTGTTGAAAATTTTGAAAAATATATTTTAATTTTAATATATTCTAATTAATTATATTTAATATTAGTATATTCTAATTAATTATATTATTTTACTAAAAATAAAAAAGTTAAAAGTTAAAATTTTGTTGTACA
>JAOQMS010000002.1:2205429-2216058 GCA_027563885.1 Erythroxylum longipes | reverse complement strand
ATTGATTAGATATTAATAGCATAATTTGATTAGTTCAATAAATTGCTAATAGAAATAAATTATTTCCATTATATGAGCATAAGTTTGTTATGTGTTAGGCAAAATAATTTGTTTATTTTGTGCACTCTTCTGATTCCTGAAAACTTGTTTTTTAGGAAGATGACTATTATTAAGCAAACACATAAGCTATTCGATGTGAGGCGCATAAAAGACGTATTGGCAGCATGTATGTACAATTGGTTAACATGCATTTAAAGCTTGAAAGATCTAACATAACATGTTATTTCAGTTAATAACATGATGCAAGAGTTATACTTTGAAGGTTATCTAACTTATGCAGATGTTGAAGTAAAGTATATGACTTTGCTTGCTACATTACCTCAACCTCAAGGGGAATTGTTACGAATGCTCTGGAATAATATGCCTAACAAGAAGTCTTATAATTTGTTAGTGATAACATTCATTAAAGAGATTATTAGAAGGAAGTTGATTAGGACTTTGTATCCTATAGGTCATCTAATGGAAATAGTAAATGTTATTGTACATCGAGCTTCATGAACTGTGTCACGTGAACTTGTGAACTCATTTCCACATAGGGTTTGTTACCTATAGACTGTTTGTAGGTTTTCACATATTTACATACAATATGTAGTTTTATAAGAACAAGGTCTTGATATTTATGTAATATGTTTACATGTATATCATATAGGAATTCGTCTAGAGTAAGGTAATTAGGATTCGATTGTTGTATGAATGATGATTGAACACATTAGTGGATTTTTTATTTCATAAGCAATTGTAATCGAATTATTTACTCTATGAACAATTAATATGATATTAACGTGTATGTATATTTCTTTCTTATTATAGAAACTTAGTGTTTAAAAATGGCTACTGCTTCTAAGAATATTATTTCTGAACTCAATAGGGGTGAGAAACTCAATGATGACAATTATGAAATCTGGAGTATGAAAATCCAATATGTGCTGGAGGAGCAAGAGGCTCTTAAACTATTAAATCTAACCATGGAAGTTCCTAAGGAGGGCATTACGGCCCAGCATAGGAGGGACCGTGATGCATATGAATTGTGGAAAAAGAAGAACTTTTTAGCTTGCATCACATTACTGAGTAGCATGGATAATGATATCATGCGAGAGTTTCGTAAATTTGAAATTGCAAAGGACATGTGGTCCGCATTGACTGCTCGTTTTGGAGGTGCTTCAGTGACCAAAATGGGGTCATTTACAATTAAGTTTGATACTTATAAGAAGCGCCCAGATGATACAATGCAAAAACATCTAAGGAAAATGTCCAACATGGTAAGTGATTTACGAGATGATGGTCATGGGCTTTCTAATGAAAAATAAGTACAAGCTGTGATTCGTTCACTACCTTAAAGTTGGGAGCATATGAAGATGCACCTAACTCATAATGAGAACATCAAGATAATGGAAGACGCTACGAGGCATCTCATCTTGGAGGAAGAGCATCTTGAAGCCTCAAAGATGTCTTTTGAGGCATATGCAGTTAGTTTAGCTCACATGGAGCTATGAACAAGAAACGCAAGCATCATGGTGGACACAAGTGGAAGAAGAATAACAAATTTAACCACTCTTCTCAAAAATCCAAGAAGAAAAAATGGAACCAACGTAGAAAGGGAAAGCGTCCCTTTAAGAAGAAGAACATGAAACATGTGAAGTGCTATAATTGTGGTAAAAAGGGCCACTTTGCTCAAGATTGTACTGAGCCCAAGAAGGTACAACTTTATAGTACAAACATTTGTTATGTGAATGTTTCTTGTTCTGTTTTTCTAACTGAATCACATCCTTTGCGGATTGCAGACTCAGGAGCAACCAACTATGTAGCGAAGGATCGAGATGCCTTTGTTGAGTTTCGTAAACTCCCACATGGCATTCGATGGCTTTATGTAGGTAACAATTCTAGAGTTGTTGTACCATGAATTGGTACATGTAAATTGGATATGCGTAGAGGGACCCCTTATCCTACATGGAGTATTATATACTCCACAAATTCGTAGGAATCTTTTATCTGTTTTTGATATTTGTTAGACTTGGTTTCAATATAAATTTTCATGGCAGTGGAATGGATTTGTATCTTGGATCTATTTATTATGGTTATGGTTTTTTATGTGATGGTTTTATAGTACTGGATGTGTTTAAGGAAAATAATAATATTAGTTATTCATTATTTACATCTAGTAATTCCAACATTGATGCAACTTTGTGGCACGCTAGATTATGTCATATTGGTCAAAATCGAATTAGTCGATTAGCTAAAGAAGGATTTTTAGGTAATCTAAGTCAAGTAGATCTACCTACATGTGAGCACTGTTTAGCTGGTAAAATGGCGAGAAAGTCATTTGGAAAGAGATCTCGAGCTTTATATCCATTGCAATTAATTCATTCTAACATATGTGGTCCAATGAATGTAAGGGCTAGACGTGGGGCAGTTTATTTCATCACCTTCATAGATGACTATACTTAATGCGGTCATGTCTATTTGATTTCTCATAAATCAGAAGCATTCGATTATTTCATAAAATATATATACTTGGTTGAGAATTAATTAGATAAGAAAATAAAAGCATTACAAACTAACCGTGGACAAGAATACTTGTTAGACAAGTTCAAGGCTTTATGTGATGAAAAAGGAATAGCAAGGCAGTTAATAATTCCTAGCCCTATAACAAAATGGCGTCATTGAAAGACAAAATAGGACGCTATTAGAAATGATTAGGTCTATAATGGCCCAAGCAAATTTACCAATCACTTTTTAGGGTGATGCGTTGCTAACGGTCACCTATGTACTTAATCGTGTGCCCACAAAATCAGTTATTAGCACACCATATAAGTTACGGACTGGTAGGAGACCTGACATATCAAGTCTCAAACCTAGGGGGTGTGCAACTTATGTTTATGATCTCTCTCACGAACATGAGAAATTAGGCCCAAGAGGGAGAAAACGTATTTTTATTAGATACTCAGAACACTTAAAAGGATACATGTTCATTGGTGAATAAGGTAATAAAGGTGTAACTGAATTTGAATCACAAGATGTAACATTCTTAGAGAATGATTTTCCCAAGCAAGGCGAAATAGGCAAAGACCTATTGTTATATGAGATGCCTGATCAGAATGATTCTGTTACGAAGAATCAAGATGAGGAACTTCAACCAAGTGACAGCAATTTCACATAAAGGTTATCTATCATGATTGATCCGAGTGGGAGCAATCAGATCCATCATGAATTAGTTTATAATGAACCTCGTTTAAGACGAAGTAATCGAGGAATAATTCCCTGATGTCGTTTTGAGATTAAAGGAGAAATTACTATGATTTTTCCGCAAGAGGAAGAAGAGCCAAGGAATATGAATGAGGCTCTTACTGGCCCTGCTAAAGAAGAATGGATAAAAGCAATGAAAGAAGAAATGACTTCTTTAAGCTTTAATCAAGTATGGGACTTGGTTGACTCCCTGAAGGGCGCAAAGCCATTGGGAACAAGTGGGTTCTAAAAATAAAGCGAAAAGTTTATGGCAGTATCGAAAGATACAAGGCATACCTTGTAGCAAAAGGATATACACAGCAGGAGGGAATTGATTATGAGGAAACTTTTTCACCTGTTGTGAAGTTTACTTCAATTCATCTTATTCTAGCTATAGTAGTCAGTATGAATCTTAAATTACATCAAATGGATGTAAAGATTGCTTTTCTTAATGGAAAATTGGAAGAAGAAATCTATATGGAACAACCTGAGGGTTTCATCAAGGCAGGTCAAGAAAATAAGGTATGTCGGTTATTAAAATCGATTTATGGCCTGAAGCAGTCTTCAAGACAATGGTACATTCATTTTCATAACGTAATCATTTCGTACAATTTTCAATGATCGATGAAGATCATTGTGTGTATGTTAAGAGATCCAAAGATAAATTCACAATTTTATCTTTATACGTGGATGATATATTGATTGCTTGTAATGATTGTGTGTTCCTTAAGCAAATCAAAGGTTGGTTATCATCTAAATTTGAAATGAAAGACATGGGTGAAGCGTCATTCATTCTTGGAGTTAAGATTTCAAGAGATCGTTCGAAGAAATTGTTATCGCTTTCATAAGTGATGTACATCCAAAGAATTCTTGAATGATTCCGTATGCAAGATTCCAAACCAATTAATAATCCTATTGCTAAAGGTGAAGGCCTTAGTAAGAGAAATTGCCCGTCAACACCACAAGAACGGGAACAAATGAAGAATGTTCCCTATACCAGTGCAGTTGGAAGTCTAATGTACACAATGATGTATACAAGATCAGATATTTGTTACGCTGTTGGAATGGTGAGCAGTTATCAATCAAATCGAGGCCAAGCACATTGGAAAGCAGTAAAGAGAATATTGACGTATCTAAAGGGAACTGTGGACTATGCATTATGTTATCAAGGCAATGATCTACGTATACAAGGGTATACATATGTAGACTGGGGAGGAGATTTAGATGAAAGAAAATCTACCTCAGGATATGTATTCTTACTAAACCATGGAGCAATATCATGGAAAAGTAAGAAACAATCTTGCGTAGCATTATCCACAATGGAAGCTGAATTTATAGCATTCTCAACTACAGTACAAGAGGCTGTGTGGCTTCATCGATTCTTAGTGCATTTGGGAGTCACTAAAAGCGAAATTAATCCAGTGACCATTAATTGTAATAGTTAAGCTGCATTCGCTTATACTAAAGACCCTAAATTTCATTGTAAGATAAAGCTCATAGATACCAAGTATAATTATGTGAAAGACATAGTTACACGAAGAGAAGTGAACATGAAATATATATCTACATGAGATATGATCGCAGACCCAACGACAAAGCCAATTTCCAGAGATGTATTCATTAGGCATGTTAAGTCACTAAGACTACGTAGATGTTGACATATACTGATGAACATTTCTCTATATATTTTCACTCATAATAATGTCATATTTTGGATATAATGTATTATAAAGATTATACATTTTGTATTATTTGATTCATGAATATATATATATATTGTACAAATATATTTTGGGATGAATCACAAGTATATGAGACAAATTAGAGATTGACCCTCTCACACGGGAAATCAACTCTAGCGAGCTAGAGATGAGACATGTTTAAAGTTTATTATCTAGGTGATAACTGAGAACGAGAAACTTAAATCATAAATGTCACAAGGAAATTGGTTCAAAGTGATTTAATGATCACTATATCTGTCTTACGTTGCCAGATGTGAGTTCTGAACATGTTTTGAGTAGATAAGTGAACTCAAGTTAAACATTAAGTATGTTTGAACTATCATCTGTATGGTATTTCTTAAATGAAAGATGTTCAAATTAAACGAAGTAAGTAAATACCGTAACACATGACTCATACTATCTGTGCAAAATTAACCATAAAAGGGATTAATGAAGTCTTCAAATCTCATCTTACATTGTGTGAGACCCTTGATGTTAAGAAGAACCTCATCATATACCCTTATAACTCTTGTCTCATTATTGAGAATTGAATTTAAGGTTTGCTACTTTAGGTTATTGCTAAAAGATCATGCAAGATGCAATCCTATGGAATAATTCTAGGAAAGTAAATTAAATTTAATTCAAAAGAGAATTGAGAACAGAGGAAGGTTATTTATTTAGATCATTAACTCGCATGAAAAATATTCATAAATGGTCATTATCTCTTTAGTAGAGAACTTGAATACAATAATGACACAAGAAACTAAATGAGATCAAAGGAAAGTGCAAATGCAAGATATGACCTGGGGTATAATATACAATGTCCTAGGATCAATTTGTTAATCGAGATGTCATATACCCCCAACAGATATATGGCAATATGCTCTCGTCGTATGCTGATCACACTAGTTATGAATAAGTATGAGCACTGCAGAGTTTTTTTAATTAGATTAAAACCCATCATGTGTGAGTAAGAGATATTGCATCATTTTACACCCATGAGGGGTAGTGTTGTAATTATGCTTTCAATAACTACCAAATGGTAGTTATGTGTTTTGAATATAAAACACCAAAAATGAAAAGCATATAATACTATTTGCATGTGTTTTCTGCTTATGTATTATTCTTGTTTCATACGAAGAACAAGAAGAAATAAAAGATCTACAGTGTTCTTTAACCGGTGGAACTACAACAAGAATCCAAGTGTGTTATTTTTGCTTATTTATGCATATACTAAGATCCTATTTTAACATGATCTGTATGATTATGTTCTACCTTGATTTTTCTTACAGACTATAATTTCACAACTGATATAATTAATTCTAATCGATCGAATTTTTTAATTTCAAATTTCAAATCAAAGTTTGATTTAGATATTTTAATTTAGATCGATTTAAATAAAAAATAACAATAAATTTTAAATTTTAAAGTAAAAATAATTGGGTCGAACCCACGTTAGAGCCTGGACAGGGCATTGATTTTCATAGTTGGAGAAGTAAGGGGTTTTGACTTTTGCCTCTTGTTCTGAGACCTTAATTCTCCTAACTTCTCTTTTCACTAGAAATCTGAGTTTTACAGTGAAAAGGAGAGGGAAAAAATGAGCAAAAAGATTAGATTAGGTGCGTGTGACGATTAACAAAAAAAAAGAAGTTAAACTTATTTAATGTAATAAATTCTATTTTTTTGTAAGAATCACATATTACAAATCTTTAATAAATAATTTTTAACACTAGATTTTGAAAAAAAAAGTGATTGTATTTATTTGACCTTTAATCTAAATGAATTATCAAAGAATTGAATATTAGAAATATAAATACAATGGTTAAATGATATTATGTTTATTTCATTAAAAATTAACAACAAAATTAACAAAAATTGACATCCAATATTGAAGAGACAGTTAATACAATAAAATAGACGTGTGCTAATTATTGAAAGTGATGATATTAACCTATTTTTTAATAAAACTCTTACAATTAAAAACATGTGAAATAACTTTATTATTTTTAAAGTGAATATATAAATTTTTAATTTTTTATATTTTTCAGATAAGTTTTTGATAAAATTCACAAATTAACTTTTAACATGATAAAATTTTGTCATTATTCTTAAAATTTGTTATAGTTATTATTATTTTATATTATAAGAAATATTTTGTGAATAAATATTAATATTAAAACTTAAATTATTAGCATTAAAATAGTGAAATTTTATTTAAACTTTTTTGAAAATGATTGACTTTATTTCTTTTACAACGTGCTTGAGTTAGAGAGTGGACGGTGGACTTTCATCTACGAACATCAAATCAATAGAGACATTAGCTACAGCCTAACTCGCGGTTCTCTATCAATTACCTCTCTAGAATTTAGTTCTCTAAAGCTTTCACACCTTGTCCGGTGTTCATCAATGGGATTGTTTCAATTGAAGAATTCGAAGCTCATTCTATAACTTCCTTCATTACCTTTATACCATATCTCAATCTTTCAATATTCACTAGCATTTCATTAATATTTAGTATTCTTTGAGGCTCTTCTTTCGCAATCTCCAATGACTCTTGAACCTGCAACTCGTGGAGAAATAATTTCTGTCCGTAGCATCGACGGAGGTGGAGTGAGAGGAATTATTCCAGCAACTATTCTCTCCTTGTTGGAGGAGGAGCTTCAGGTTGAGATGCATGAATAACATTTTAAAAGTTCTTATTTTCGTAAATAAGTTTTTTACAATTAAAAATATGTATTTTAAATATAAAATATTAATTAAATTTCAATTTTCAAAATTTTTATTTTGTATATAATATAAATTAGAATAAAATAAATAATTAAATTATATTAATCATATTATATTAGCAATTAATATTAAATTATTAAAGTTCATAAAATTAAGTAGGAAAATTAATCCTGCTCAACTTCACGTTAACTTAAAATTTTTTGTTGAACTTCGAATATTAAAATCATTGTAGTTTCAAGTGTTTAAGTTGAAGGATTGGCATAGTGGTTGATTTTTTATCCCCACGGTCCTGTTTGGTTGGCGGAAAAGTAAAGTAAATTTAGAATCTGATTCTTTGGAAAATAAATATATAGAAGGTAAAGATATTCACATGTTTGGATACTTATAAGAATTTTAATAAGAAAGTTGGGTGGATTCTTATTATAGTATTTGGTATGTAACAGTATTTCATAGAATGTAATTTAATTTTGACTTGTGTTTTCAATTATATTGTTAAGTTATCAATTTATGCTTATTTTGTACTTAATTCTCTTTAATGTGTTGAAATTATTGTTCAAAATTAATGGAATTGTCTTATAATTATTTGCAGATGATTTTCAACACCTTAAAGATGAAATTGAATCAAAAAGATGAAAAAGAAATGAAGAAAATTCCAAATTCCAAATTCCAAATCTGGCAACAATTCAGTTACTAGACGTGACTACGTGCAAGGATGAAATTAATTTTTAGATCTGCTTTCAAAATCTGAATCTGATTCTTTTAAGATTTTCATAATCTTTATAGATAAGATTGACGGAGATTCACAATCTAAACATGTGAAAAATGTGATCTGCAAGATAGGATGGAAAAGGAAGAGATCGGGAGGCATTAAAAGAGAAAAAACGTGACTGTTCACATTAGCCTTTTGTTTTAGAATAGATTTTGGTTTTCTGCAGATTTTCTCTTGATTGTTTTTGAGTTTTCTGCACTTTTTCTTCTATATTTCATATTCTTTAAGAATGACTAGGGATGAAGACTTGTTATATTATTATCTCTTTAATTTCTACTTTCGTTATGAATAGCTAAACTTCTTTTCTTGGTTGAGGGAAGCTATGTTATTTGTTATTATGTGTGAGATGTTTCAATAAAGTTTATGTTGTTGATGAACATTGAATATCTTCTGAATTACTTTTTCTAAGTGAATTGGTTGATTTCTAGGTGCTCAACTAGGGATTAATTCGATCAATAGCTAGATTAATGAAATATGACATTCAATTTCGTTAATCACAAGTAGCAATTAGGATTACCTTCTTTACGTTAGAGTCGGAAATTCTAAGAAGATATTCATTTGATTGAGCGCATGTCGTACATGTATTTCTCTTGCTCATTGGTTTCTTGATTCGTAAAGCTATTATTCAATTAAATCTACGATCGTATCTAGGTTGTTGTTTAATAAGAATACTATGATATATGTTTCTAGTCATTACACTTAAGAAAAAAACATCCCCAACGAACGTTTATTAATGATTGAATTTTTATATTGATGATCCATTTTAGCGTGATAACATCGGTGACTCGAAAACCAAGGTATTTTTCATTAAATTTTCAGATCTAATTATTTCTTTTTATTTGCGATTTTTCTTATATTTTTCCTTAAATTGCCGTGAATTAAAACCCCTCATTTCGTTACTTTGTCTTGTTTTGAATTCGTAACTCCTTTATCGTTAAAATTCCTCATGGGAACAATATCCACTTACTAGTACTACATTAAATTGTATTAATGGAAGTGATTTCTTTTGAATTTGGTTGCAGGCGATAGCAGTACCATATATCCCTACAAACTGAATAAAAATTGAAATCGTAAAATAATGTTCATTTATAATATAAGTTATATTATTAAATGTTAATTTTTTTCATTATGATATTCTAATCATATAATACTGTTATATCATAAATATAGTATTGAAAAATACTAAAAAAGTTTCAACCGAATATAAAAATAAATCTTTAAATTCAAATCAAATATCAAAATTTTTTCTGACATTGAAAATAAAAATATAAATAGTACATTATTATCAAATTTATTATTCTTATTAATTCTATTGTTCTTAATATTATTAATTATTATTAATAATTTTCTACTTATTATTAATTTTATTATTACTAAATTTATTATTTTTAAAAATTATATTTATTTTTATTATTAATTTTATTATTATTATACATATTTTTATTTTTATTTTTATTTTTATTTATTTTATGATTCTTTTTAATTTTATTATTCATATTATTAATAATAATAATAATTGTTAATTTTCTACTAATTATTAATTTTATCAATTAATTTTATTTTTAATAATAATAATAATAATTATTATTATTATTATTATTATTATTATATAAAATAGTTGTCGTAGAGTTAAGTGAGAAGGAAGGGTTGAACTGGTTATCGTATTTTTTAGATTAAATTCCTGAGGAAAGTAATCTAAATACTAAATGAATGATAAGATTTAAAACCCAAGTAAAGTACTGCTACTTTCCTTAGATTGGAAAAGTTTTTACTTTTCTAACTACTCAAAAACATGAACCAAATATAATAGTATAAATTTTAAGAAAAAAGATTATTTTCTCAAGCAATAATTCATGTCAACTAAACAAGGCCCAAAAGTAATAGATCCAAATATTCGATCCTCAGTTTGAAGGGATAGAGATAGAGAAAGGAAAGAGTTAATCCAATTTACACATTTTAATGAACATAAAACAACCGTCACACTCAAAATTAGGAATATATGCATATATTTATATTACTAACATAGTTACATATTATCATTTAATGTGATAGCATCTTCTCATAATGGAACTTACTGTAGCCATAAATATCTATTTGTAGATATCGTATCTCTTGTCCACAAATAATGGC
>JAOQMS010000002.1:2186658-2197870 GCA_027563885.1 Erythroxylum longipes | reverse complement strand
TATTTTATTTTCAAATCAATCAATTCTTGATCGTCTGAGTAATTTTTCATCGTTTAATTTAATTGTCTTGCGTGTTGGAATTCCCTTGGGTACGATATCCGGTTCTTACCATTTTATATTACTTATCGACGGGGTGCGATTGCCTCTAGTTGGTTTAGATAGCATTTAATTTATATTGTTTTGTTTAGACGACAACACTCAACCATCCGAAGACCACATGGAAACAAGCAAGTTGGCAATCTTTTGTGGCAAGTTGTGACTTGGTGATGAAGACAAAGCCGAGGGGAGCAACCTTGGAGGTAGATGCTTGAAGTACAGAGGCAAGTTTGGGAACCATCACAAGTCCAAGAGTTCCTTTGGTAGATTGCTTCAAGGAGAAGAAGCAAAACCCACAAGCCATGAGTTCGAGAGAATTGGCAGGTCAAGTGAGGACACGTCGATTCGGGCATAAAGGTGGGACATGAAATACCAAAGGTAAGAAACCGTTCGGACCAAGGAGGGCAATGGTTGAGGAAGGAGAATATGGAACAACATCAGGAGTTTGCAAGACCGAAGCAACGAGGACATTGTCAGGTTGAGTGGGGGAGAATGTCACGCAATGAAAGTTCACCCCACCAAAGAGGCTATATTCATTAGTGGATCCCACAGTCATCTAGGAGATTCCATACAATTCTTCTATATTTTAGAAAAGGCTAAAGATGGGTAGAAGACTCTAAAACCTTGGAGATAATTTTCGAATATGTAAATAGTTGTAGAGAATTCTAAAGACTCTTTGCAAGTCGTTGGATTGTATCGATCCTAACCGTCCATTGGGAGATGAGGGATTATAAATAACTTGTATAGCCATCCCATTCTTTGTAGAGTTCTTTGAGTAATAAGAACAATCTCCATATATATTCTCCAAGCTATCTTATGTTCCTTCCATCTTTCACGTTTCAACATCGCTTCTGCCAAGTGTTCGATATAAGTACTCTTAAGTACTTGTGAGAAGGCTGAACTAGCATTCTAGCCAAGGAAGACCTTCTTAAATCGAGGAATTTGTTAGTGCTGCAGGGTTCGCAAGGTTGTAAAATCCGAGCCCGTGACAAAATGCAATGGGAATGTGTTCCTCCTGGATGTATCAAATTAGCCAGTCACCAAATCCTGATGAGAGTCGGCTCTTTTGAATCTATGATTCATTTTCTTAAACATACAATCCTACGATTAAGAGAATGGGACAAATGTCCCTAAATTTAAAATACTTTTTAAAATAATATTAATCTATCATTTTTTAATGGACCAAAGTTAATAGTTAAAACTTGTATCCATTTAATTTCGCCCCCTCATTATTGAAGAGAAAAAGAAGCAAATCAAATCAGAAGTCTTTGTCTACTGAGTTCCACCAAGTCATGTGGCGTCTTCTATGTCTACCCAAATTAGGGATAGCAATTCTGGCCCGGCCCGGTCCGTTTTTAGCCCGAATTTAGCGGGTTATGGGCGGCGCCACGGACGGACCATGGTCAGCTTACTCGGGCCACGGGCAGGCCCCCGGCCGGATAAAACGGCGTCGTTTTGTTCAAAACGATGCCGTTTTGTTTTTTTAATTAAAAAATACCAACAGGCCGGGTTTGTCCTAGCCAGCCCGTGGCCCACCAGGCCATGGGCCAAGTTTGAGGCCGGGCTGGGCCGGGCCGAGGGCAGCCCAAGCCCGGCCCGGCCCATTGATATGCTTAACCCAAATACTAGAGGTATGCCAAGTTGCTCCGGCGGACAAGACGCCGGAGTCGGCCACCGAGTTCTCTCTCCCTCTCACCTTTTACGACACGTTATGGTTTCAATTTTCCTAGTGGAGCGCATATTTTTCTACCAAATCACGGAGTTAAATCCCGTATACTTTACGTCTATTGTTGTCCCCAAACTGAAGCAATCACTCTCACAAACACTCCACTTCCTACCTCTAGCCGGCCGTCTCACATGGCCCTCAGATTCTCCTAAACCTATTATCATTTACACTCCTAATGACACTGTTTCACTCTCTATAGCCGAGTCCAACGCAGACTTTGATTTTCTCTCCAGCAACGGAGTCAAGGAAGCTGCCGAGTTACGTCCGTCGCCAAGTTCTGATGCTGTGTCTTCACCCATTGCTCTGCAAGTAACAACGTTTCCAGAAAAAGGGTTTTGTATTGCTGTTAATAGTCATCATGCGATTCTTGATGGGAGATCTACAACCCTATTCATTAAAGCATGGGCTTATATTTGTAAACAAATGGAAGAGGAACAGAATCCACCTATCTTGCCACCAGAACTTACTCCTTTTCTAGACTGGACCGTCGTGAAGGACGTAACTGGACTCGTAACGGTGTTCTTGAACCAATGGGCAGAAGTGAACCGTAGCATGATGGGTAAGGAGACCAACCCTCGAAGCTTGAAGCCACGGCAAGACATATGTCTACCACCAAACCTGGCTCGGTCTACGTTTCAGTTGAATCGTGACGACATAAAAAGTTTTAAGGGAAAAGGTCTTGTCACAACTGGAGATTGTCTACAAGGAGGAAACTGATGTTGTTAATTCCACAACACCGATTCACTTATCAATTTTTGTACTCCCATGTGCTTACACATCAATTTGTATGTTGAAAGCAAGGCAGGAGGATGGTAACTCACGCATTTCCTTCGCTTTCTCCGCAGATGTTAGAAAACGTCTAGACCCTCCGGTCCCAAACAACTATTTTGGAAACTGTGCTACTGGCAAATGCTTTGCTGCAGAAGCTAGAATCTTCATGGAGGAAAATTATGGGCTGGCCAAGACCGTACTAAGAATCAGTAACGCAATTAAGGGATTGGAGAAGGGACCTTTGGATGGAATGCAGAAGCTGCTGCCATTTCTTTTTACTCTTAAACCAGGAGATTGTTTAAGTGTGGCAGGGTCGACTCAGTTTCAGGTCTACAGTTGTGATTTTGAGTGGGGAAGACCAAAGAAAGTAGACATTACTTCCATAGACAAGACAAGGGCAATAGCTTTGACTGAAGCAAGTGATGGACTTGGAGGTGTTGAGATTGGTTTGGCCTTAGAAAGGCAAGAAACTGAAGCTTTTTACTTCTCTTTTTGTTAAGAGATTAGCTTAAGAGGGGAGAAGGAAGACATGGCTCAAAAGTATGCTGAAGGAAAAGGCAGCACAGTTTTGAAATTGAAAAATAAGAGAATACTCCAATTCAAGCACGCATTTTCGAATATGAAGTATTTAATAATGGAAGATCGATTTCTATATTTGGGTGGAAACTTTTCAAACTGGATTAGCAGTATGTCTGTACACCTTCCGTCATCTTAATATACGTTTTCCGATACGTCAAATCATAAAATAATACGTAATAAAATAAATTATGAGAGGTATGTTAAATAAATTTCTCATTACTAGAAACACATTCACTTGAGTTAATCGATCCAATCCTCTTTAAACCATTCATTACGGGTTTTCGTTAAATCGGAAAAGGATACACAGATATTATGAAGACTTGAAGATACACATCGCTAACAAATTATTCTCACATTCTTCTAACCTCTGACAAAGTTGGTCAGATTTCTCTATGGTTTGAATTCTATTTGTTGACCATAAATTTTCAAATCGTCGCTACAAAAAATGTAGCTAAAAGTTTGTTTTATTGCCGCGATTTAATGGAAAATCACCAGAGTGAATGACATAATATTGACAACGTAAACTTAGACATTTTGTCTTCTTATACTTTGAAACGATAAGATCACGAATCGACCAGCATTTCCTCGATTTCGTCAATCCATTGATATGATCACTGTTGGATGTATTTTGAATCTTATTCAATGTAGATGTCAATGGCGTTTCTCAGTTTTTCTCCCTATTTTCTCTCTTTTTTTGGGTAAAGGATTTTCTCCTATTTTCCCTCTCTCTCCATCTCTTTTTCACTTTTCTTTTTGCTCTTGTAAGGTCTCTCGAAAACTTCTCAACGGCCAAATTAATCTTTTTCACTTATGCTTTCTGTGTTAATCCACTTTGAAAATTAAAGTGCAAAATGCAGAAGACCTTGTCTTTACTATGGATACTAATTAAATTTTTTTCTAAATATACTAAAAATAATATCCATTATAAAAGAGGAATCATTATGAGAATTGTTATTTCTAACTTGGAATCAGCATTTAAGAAAGGATTTTGAACCTACACTACAATAAATGGGGTTATTTGGCGACGAAATTATTGGCGACGAAACTATTTTCATCGCAAAAACGGAACATATTGCGACGAAAAAAATAAATAGTCACTAAAACTTGACATTTACAGATGTAAAAATAAAGTGTCGCCGAAAGAAATTATTTAGCAACGAATATAATTAATAGTCATAAAATGGTAAATATTTGGTGACATTGAACGCTATTCATTGCCAAATACTTTCTTTTGCGACGAATTATGTCAATCGTCACTAAATATTTTGCACATTTCTCGAAGATATGCATTAGCGTCACTAAAAGTCCATATTTGGTGACCAAAATTCTGTTTCGTTGTAAAAACTTCAGCATTTTGCGATGATATTTTTGTAATCATCGCAAAATATCCTACATACAGTGACGAATTACGTAAAACGTCGTTGAATGTTTGCAATTGGTGACGATTTTGTAAATCGTCGCCAAAAGATTTACATTTGCAAAAATTTTAAAGCTAACATTTTTATAATCTATCATAGTTAATTAAGATATGTTTTATTCAGGATTTTATTTGAATGTTTAGAACATATTATTAAAAAAAGTCAATATAATTTTAAGTGTTTTAACACTTAAAATTAATTAATTTATCATTAGTATTTACAAATTTGGCAAAATAAGTTATAAAAAACTTAATTAATTTTATGAATATAATAACATGATATAGCAGAAAAATACAGTTATAGAACAATACGGTACGAAGTTATTCCTAGAAGTTACCTAAATCATATAGTTATAGAACCGAAACAATAACAGTTCACAGTCAATAGGTCGCAAGTTGACCTCTAAGTAGTAGATATGTTGTTTGACAAATTATTACAGATACAACAACAAATAAACTTTAAAACTGAGTTCAGTTGATCGACTCGCCAATTAACAATGATATATTTATTTTTTTGGATTCC
The DNA here is from genome assembly GCA_027563885.1 of Erythroxylum longipes. Lineage (NCBI taxonomy): Eukaryota > Viridiplantae > Streptophyta > Magnoliopsida > Malpighiales > Erythroxylaceae > Erythroxylum > Erythroxylum longipes. The sequence goes on along the minus strand of JAOQMS010000002.1, from coordinate 2,192,758 downwards.
AAGTAACATGTAAGTCGATAAAGGTAAATGAGTCCTCGATGTTTGGATTCCCCACAAGGGCCCCTGTATGTTCAAACGCACCAATTGAAACAGTAAAACTTGTTTCCTCAACTATAGGGTTTTTCACACCCTCTTGCAACAGCTTTTTCGGTATAGCTAAATTTGTAGAGGATTGAGTGAATAAGTCGCTAGATTCAGTACCTAAATCACAATCAGCATAGAAGTTAGATATTGTTATATTAGTAAACCATGAAATGAAATAAAATTAGAGTGACATACGTGCATGAGCAGATAAAGTATTCGGAATTGATGAAAATTCCAAATCAACCGATTTTTCTTTACAGATTGTTGTCACATCGCTCCCGCTTCCATGGGCATACATGTCACCTTCGAGACTAGAGGAAGCTTTAAACAAGCATGTAATATAAACCATCAAATGTGAATATATATAATTGCTTCATAAAAGGAAATGAGATGTACATAATAAAGAAAGCGACATAGTTCGGATGATACTAAAAACATTGAAGCAGAAGATCCAGGCAAACGACTATTTGTATAGATACTGGATAATTCTTTTCAATTTTGGTTTTCTCAACAAGGACAATTTTGCCACATTCCTCTTAATGGTATGAATTAGGGCCATCCGGAACTGGTCTCCATGTCGACATTCCTTGATGAGATGAAACATTAAACGCGAGTGGGAAGATAAACATTAAAAAATAACAAAGATAGACTTTAAATCATCTTCCAAACTTAACCATAAACACAACTCATACATCAAATTCATATGTTTGACTGGATTAGAGGAAAGCCCAAAGTTACATATGGCAAAGACAATGCATTTACATTAGTTGTTCAGTACGTAAAATCCAGAAACACATGAGATACAAAAGTTCAGTAGCAGTGAGGTAAACAAAATCATTATACACAAACAAATAACATGAAAATTAGAAAGCATCATACACAAAAGACAAAGAAATCAATTTTAGAAAAATAAAAATAACGTCCAAATCTACCATAAAAGGATAAAAATAACAACTTTTTAATTTAACAATGGTTAAAAACTTGTATTCGTTTAAAACATTGTGTTGAGAGCCAAATGCAAACATCACAGAGTATTTACCTAAAAGTAGACTACAACTTGTGATAAACCTAGTTTCAGAAACAAAGACTCGATCTCATCATTTAAAGATGTCGAAGAGCTTTATAACCGTACATGAAAAAACAACAGATAATAAAAAAGAAGTGACAGGAATACCGACCATGTTTTGATGAAGTGAATACTTTTGTTATGTGAGAAAGGCATCGACAATCAGTGGTATGTAAGAGAGGTTTTTATTAACTCGGAAGGCTACTTGAACCAGAATGCTAAGAAGGCTTTTATGTTGTGTTTATTTGAAAACCTAATACAAAACGACGTCGTTTGTGTGGTGAAGGTAAACGATGTCGTTTATTGTTTGTTGTAGTTATTTAGAAGTAGTCTTAATTTATTTGCAATGATTCGTTGTATTTAGTCGATAATCGTCGAATGGAGTGACTAATATATTGTTCTTCGCTAAAGACTAGTGGTTCATAAATAATTTTAAATAAATTTATTTTCCTATTCTAAATAAAAAATAATTTGAATTAAAAATTAAGTGATTCATTTCAAAACTATTCAGAAATTAATAGGTTGACTGTTGAAATAAAATAAGATTGTCTTTAAATTATACATTTTCATTAATGTAATTTAAAAAACTTATTTGAATAAATAAAAATTTTAATTTTTGTAATTAATATAATAAGACTTTGTAATATAATTATAAAACTATTTGCAACAAAATAGTTTAAAATATTAGTTATTCCGATCCCAAAAATTTAGCAAATGAAGAATAATTGCGTATATAATTGACAAGATTAAATTTTAAATTTGTTATTGGTACTAGGAAAAACTAATGTGAGAAAATACTTGGGTAATTGCGACATTTATCAAAATTCGTAGCGAAATCGTTAAGATTAGGTGACGATTTATATAAGATTAGTAGGGAAATGTATTATATATTGCGATTGATTTATAATTTTCGTAGCTAAATATGTCCTTTTGCGATGAATATAGTATCGTCGCAAATTGTGCCCTATCATAATAGTTGTAATTATGTCGTTTTTGCCTAATGCCAAACCTTTTTGCGACGATTGTTATATATCATAGCTAAATGTTTAGGTTTAAACGACGATTAATAATTTCATGGCGGAATGTTACAACATTAAAAAAAAATTTAAGTGGGACAACGTCGTTTCATCCCACTATCAACGTTTAAACGTCTCAAAACCCCTCCCCCGGCTCCAGTCTTCGGCGGGTCACCATTACTTGACTTAGAAAGGCGAACATCTGGGCAAGGGAAAGCGCAGTGCGCCTGGTTTTTTCTGCAATTTTTGTCTCCTCTCTATTGTCTTCTTCCCCAAGTTTTGCGTCTGTTCTTGTCGATTTGGAGTTCCATCACCACTTACGTTGTCTTGTTCACGACATTGGGTAAGTTTTGTTTCATTTTTTGTTGGTTGTCAGTTTTCAAATAAAGGTAGCGAATGTGTGTTTGTTGGAATTTCTTGGATTTTTTAAGTTATTTGCATCGATTTATGAGGGCTATTGAGGGGTTTGTGTTGATTAGTTTTAGGGATAGTCAAGAAAGGGAATTGAAATGTTGAATGCATGTATTTGCTTGTGTTTTATGTTATGCTCACAACGTGCACGATGAAAGTCCTCAAAAAATTTATGGATATATTGAACCTAATTTGTCGTTGGTTTCTATGCATAAATTCAACTTCAATTTTAATGTACAAATTAAACTTCAATTTGAAATTGCCCAAATGATATAGAATTGTTATTACTTTAAAACCAAAAATGTGTAAAGTAATTTATTTTATTATTACTTTATATTAATATTTTAACAAATATAATCGGTTTAATTTTTATAATTTAAATGCTCAAAATTAGGTTTGACGATAATTAATGCATAAGACTAGTTTTAGTTTGAAAATAATCTTTTTAATTTTAAATTTTGATAATAATGTTTTAAATTTTATTTTAAAAATTTACAAATTAAATGATTATATTTTACAAATTGCAAAGACAAAATAGAATTATAATAATTAAAATATCGTCAATTCATAATATGTTGTATTTATAATTTTACTTAACCATTTCTAAAAATTAAACTCAACTCAATTTAAATTATTGTTGTTATTATTATTATAAGTATTATTGTTGTAAATTTTAATTTTATTATTATTATTATTATTATTATTATTGTTATTATTATTATTATTATTATTATTATTATTATTATTATTATTATGTTTGTTATTATTATTAAATTTGTTAATGTAATTATTATAATTATTGTTAGTATTATTATTAGTATTGTTGTTATGAATTTAATTATAATTATTATTATTGTTAGTATTATTGTTATGATTTTAATTTTGATTATTATTATTGTTATTATTATTAATATTTTTAGTATTATGTTTGTTAATGTTATTATTATTATTATTATTATTATTACTATTATTATTATTATTATTATTGTTATCATTTTAATTATTATTGTTATTATTATTAATATTTTAGTATTATGTTTGTTATTATGATCAAATTTGTTAATGTTGTTGTTGTTGTTGTTATTATTATTATTGTTGTTGTTGTTGTTGTTGTTGTTGTTGTTGTTGTTGTTGTTAGTATTATTATTAGTATTATTGTCATCATTTTAATTTTAATTTTATTATTATTATTATTATTATTATTATTATTTTAGTATTATATTTGTTATTATTATTAAATTTGTTAATGTTGTTGTTATTATTATTATTAGTATTAGTATTATTGTTATGAATTTAATTTTCATTTTCATTATTATTATTATTAATAATTTAATTTTTATTATTGTTTTTATTGTAATTGTTGTTAACTAATTTCATGCCCATAAAATTTTACAGATTCGGTCTTCGTCCTTTTGCTTAGAGTCAACAGTCGCATACAAGTACTATACATCTTCAGGTTTGTAAATTATTAGTAGCCTTCATTATTTTATATATCGGTTGTCGTTTCATTTTGTTTCGTTTTGTTTGCTTAATTGTTGCGTATGAACCAGAACAACGTTGTTTACTGCATGTAAAATGCCCACCGTGTGTTTTTTAAACCTAACATAACTCTGTTATCTTCTTGCATAGTCTAGCTAAATGGATAAGAGTTGGATGTCTGATCGAACATGGTCAATTGACTACGTAGGAGTTAAGAGTTTCATGCAATTTGTTAAGGATCAAATGGGTGAAGGTTGTTGTATTCGTTGTCCATGCATTGATTACTTAAATGTGGACTTCCAAAGTCAGGATGTGGTATATAATCACTTGCTTATCTGAGGTATAGACAAATTCTATAGTCCATGGCTTTATTATGGTGAACGTAAGGAAACAAGTTGTAGTAGAAGTTCTGGTACATCTTACGATGTTGATGATAGTAATGATGTTGATGATTGTGATGTGAATGATGATGGTGATCATGGGATTGATGAGATGTTAAACGATTGTCAGAATTATATGGAGACTATGAATGAATTAGGAATTCCTAACATAATTGGCAGATGACTGAAGATAATTTTGGGAAGTTATTGAAAGTTGCTCAAGAACAATTATATCCGAGGTGTTATAATTTTTATCAACTCTCATTTGTTGTGAAGTTGTTGCATTTAAAGGTTCATAATAAATAGAGTAACAAGTCGTTTGACATGTTAATTGACTTACTAAACGATACATTACCTAGGGGACATAACTTACCGAAATCGTACTATGATGCGAAGAAAATGTTAAGGGACCTTGGATTGGGATATATTTCAATTCATGCTTGTAAGTATGATTGTGTTATTTATTAGAAAGAAAGTAAAGAACTTTAGGAGTGTCTTATTTGTGATATTAAGGCTATACTAGACTTGGAAGACATAAATATTAGAAAAGATTTGCGTTTGAGAAGAAGAGATGATGGATCCTACTTTATTCCACCTGCTTGTTACAACATGTCAAAAAGTGAGAAACAAACATTCTATCAGTTCCTCCAATCAGTCAAATTTGATGGGTATGCATCTAATATAGGTCATTGTGTGAATGTTAAAGAGGGAAAAGTGTCAAGGTTGAAAAGTCATGATTTTCATGTACTTTTACAACGATTACTTCCTATTGGAATACGTAGGTGTTTGCCGAAAGATGTGTCGGTTGCTTTGGGTCAAGTGGGAGAGTGTTTTAAGCAATTATGTTACAAGACACTTAAAGTTGAAGAGCTTGATAAATTAGAGAAAGACATAACATTGATTCTATGTAAGCTTAAACTATTATTCCCCCTATTTTTTTTCAATGTTATGGTCCATTTGGCAATTCACTTACCATATGAATCAAAACTTGGTGGACCGGTTCAATTTCAATGGATGTTTCCAATTGAAAGGTAATTTATATTAAATTCAACAAGTTTTTGCTATGTTATTCGTTAGTAACAATTCCTAAGTGTTTAACTGTTTATGCGTAGGTTTTTATGCTCTCTTAAGTGTTATGTACGTAATAGAGCTCGACCAGAGGGGGTCTATTGCAAAAGCTTATATAGCAAATGAATGCTTGACTTTTTACTCAATGTACTTAACTGATGTGGAGACGAGATTTAATAAACCAAAATGTAACTTTGATTTCAATGACGATGGTGGTTTGTCGATTTTCTCCCAAAAGGTGAGGCCACTTGGTGCGGTTAAATTTGCCGAGTTAAGTAAAGATGAATTCGAAATTACCCATTAGTAAATTTTAAACAATTGCAAGAACACCGATATATACATGGAGTACATATATTCCTTTTCATTCAACCAACCATATTACAATTTGCTGCATTAACTCATCGATGTTACTGTGTTTTTATTTCCCAATAGAGAGCACAATAACACAATTCGAAGTAAAAGGGTCGTTAATTTTGAAAAAAGACATAGGCAAAAGTTTATATCATGGTTTAGAAATCTAGTAAGTTTCATATTAATTACATATTATGTATATATGAGAATATGTCTCATCCTCATATTTATTTTAAATTTGTCGT
>JAOQMS010000002.1:2167365-2186558 GCA_027563885.1 Erythroxylum longipes | reverse complement strand
TTTTAATATATTCTAATTAATTATATTTAATTTTAATATATTCTAGTTAATGATATTTAATTAATTATATTGTTTTGTTAAAAAAGGGGAAAATAAAAAAAATTTCAATTTTTTAATTAAAATTTAATATATTTAATTAATTGTAATTAATTTTATTTATTATATTATAATTGATTATGTTTAGAATATGTTTAATTTTAATTAATTATATTGAATTGATTATATTTAGAATATACGAAATTTTAATTAATTATATATGTTTAATTATATTTAATATATTCTAATTAATTATATTTAATTAATTCTATTAATTTACTAAAAATAAATAACTTTTATTTTCACATATTTAAAGGTATAGAATAATCCCCAAATTTAAGATATTAAAATATTATTCATGCAATAAATATATAACCAAACAAGGTTTTTCGTTCTCGTAACTATTAACGTCTACCAAATACATGGGGAAATATCCCCTTTGTCTCCCATGCCAAGAAAGTCAACAATATGTCCAGTCGGTTGACGAATGCCATGATAATTAATGAATGTCTTCATCACTCCAATAGTATTTGCGAATTGGTAGGGAAGAAATTTCGAGTTCATGATTTTTAGAGCGGATGAATTTGGTGGTAGGGTTGACTTTCGCTTTAAATAATATGAAAATATTTAATTTTATAATTTTTAACATATATTAAATTAACCAAATTAACATAAAATTTTAAATATTTAAAGGAAAATATATTTTATAATGAGAGTTGATATGTTTTACAATGTTTTAAAAATTAAAGCTGTAAGACATGAAGTTTTAAATTTAAAAAGTTGAATCAGTATTAGACTGTCATAAAATTTACTAAAAATTAAATAAATTAAAAATTTTGAAAAATAATTGAAAGAGATTATCTTCGCGTATAGAAAAGTATAAAGTGTAATTGAAAAATGATATTATTAAATACAAATTTATTTATTTAGTTTGGTTTATAATAACTTATTAAAATCGACTGATTAACTAATAAACTGATCAATTTTTAATAACAATAATTATTAAAAATAAATAAAACCTTAAATTAAAAATCGAATCTAAAAATTAGTTAATTCAAAATTTTTACAATTAAACCAATCAAACCGATTGATTTTTTTAATCATTGATATTTTATTTAAAAAGTTGATAATTAATTTAATATTATAAATAATAATAAGAATAAGAATTAAATTGAATATTTTACAAAATTTTAACTATGTTTTGCACTTTCAACGAAAAATGAAAAAGAAAAAACGCGCATAGAAGTGTTTTGTTCTTCTTCAGCGAGAAAAATCACGCTAAATTAAGACCAAGTCTTGATTCTTGAATAGCAACAAGGTCGCCATAGAAAAGTCATTTCCAGACTCCATTAATGACTCGTGTGTTGTAATTTTCTTTCCCTATCTCTTTCAGCTGCCGTCTGGATTTCCGACTCCATTAAAAGAAAAAATAACTATAAAAAGTCTAATTTAAGTGAACAGTAATTTGATATTATTCTGCTCACTGAAATCAAAATGAGTAGATAATTGTCCAACTCATTTTTCCTAATCAGTTGACAAATTTTGCTCTCATCCACGACTGAGCTAGTTTCCCTTCCTAAAAATTATATAATTAACTATGGAAAAAAAGGCAATAATTAATAAATTTCAGCATTTTTATAATTATCAATGTTAATTAAATAAAAATTTTAATATAGATTATAATTGTTTATACGTAATATTTTTATTGAACACTTTTATTGGGTATATATGTAAGGGATAATCAGGGATTTACACATCAGAAGAACAAAAAGACTAAATAGTGCATGCGAGTATCAAGTCATTAAACACCGGCTGGTCCTGACGGCAAAGTCAAATATCTTCTTATTCGTTGCATACTAATTAATAGTTTCTATTTCTCCTTCAAGTGACGACATGGTATCAGCAAGTTGGCATGCCACTCTCATCTTATCTTCTCTAAGTCCCAGGCAGACGAACTTGTGAATATCGTCATCTCCATGTAAGGAATCGAATTAATTTAGAGGGTTTCGACCATTTTTTGTTTAAATAATTTTTTAAAAAAGTTTGAGATTTGTTTAAAAAATTAAAAAAATTAATTATTTAAAACTTTTATTAAAAAATAATAACGAAACAAGCATGATATAAATATCACACATATATCAATTAAATGTTATTAATATAAAAATTCAATTTTTTTTAAACATGATTTAAATATATTCAATTTTACTTAAAATTAATAAATATAATAAATTATTAATTTAAATCTAATTTATTTAATTCCTATTAAATTAAAAAGTTAATTTAAGTTATTATATTAATAGTATTTGATTGGTTTAAGTATAATATTCATCTCACACGTCCGTAACACCAAAAACAATAGCAAAAAGAAAGAAGGATACGCATACAGATGGGTATAACAAGCATGCGATAAAAGGTTCCTTCTTGTTTAATTTCAGGTTTTTTCTCTGTGTGTGTAGTATAACAAGAAGGGACCTTGTTTTCCATCCAAGTAATATTTATATTATAGCTGTCATTTGTCGTTAATACGATTTTTCTATCCTATTAAGTATAATTATAATTTATTCATTATATCAAATTAATTAAATTAGAAAGTCTGTTTCGTTTCCTAATCATCCTATTTTTTAAATACATGGTAGCTCTTGCTTTGCTTTTGATCACATGCTGTCTGTTTCGTTTCCTAATCATCCTATTTTTTAAATACGTGGTAGCTCTTGCTTTGCTTTTGACCACATGCTGTATAATGAACCTAGTTTCCTAGACAATTCACGGTAGGATTAGGATATCCTAGTCATTTTTATTTTCTAGGATTAGGGTTCGTCCTGACGAGTGACCTTTTCATAAAAACGAGGAAACTAGTTTCATTCCATAACTAGTTTTTCGAGGATTAGGGCTCCTTTTGACTACTGACCTTTTCAGAAATGGTACAAATCCTTGAACGACTTTTCCACGGAGAATTTTACAAATCCTGGGAGTACTTCATCCTTAAAAGACTTCGGTTGGCCTCATGCTCATGCATAGTGTTGTCCGCACCACTTTGCTGAGTCTTAAATTGACCCTCTCATCTCTCCTTAATTTATCCTTCCATAATAATTACAAGAGCCAGGTTCCTGGAATCTAACCTTAAATGAAGTTACGAAGTTTTGGGGGTTAAACAAAGTTCAAATCCAACAAGTAATTGTATGTCCTTGGCAACGACTTTTTGATTTGTGCCTGAAACAATAAAAATTGGGCATTCTCAATAAAAACAATAAATAAGTCTTCCCTTCTAATTGGCATTCTCAATCCTTATCCCCGAAACGATGGCACTAGTAAGAGCCACAAAAGAGGCTTCGTACCATTATCTTTCGTCCACAATAATGACAGCTAGCAAGTCAAAAGACTTGAAGCAGGTCAAAATTGGGCAGACACACTGTATATTCAGACCGTTGAAAATTCAAAGAACGTGGAAAGTACTAAAAACTCTATAAATACCCGGTCCTCGCATTCCTTTGGACATCACAAATCAATTTCGCTGTAGTGTAAATTTAAGCTTCTCTTTCAAAACTTAAAGCTCTTCAACCATTTCCTTCTCAATCACTCACATGGAAACTCCAAGATCACCCCTTCAACCTCCAACTTTCGGAGACCTAATCACTATTCTTAGCATCGACGGAGGTGGAGTAAGAGGAATTATTCCAGGAACTATAATTGCGTTTTTGGAATCTGAGCTTCAGGTAGAGAAAAGAGATCTTTTATGTAGTAACACTAGACATAAAAAACGAATCACGAAAGAGTATTATGCATATATGCTTTTTAATCATCTTTTGCATGATATAAAATGTTCTCTACAGGACGTATATATAGTTTTCATGTTCCTGGTTTTGTGTTTGAGTTTATAGAAACATGCGATTTAAGTTTTATTTTTTTCCTTGGATGCACAAACTCTAACCATTCCTTTGGTTTCTGACATGCAGAAACTGGATGGTGAGCAAGCAAGACTTGCCGATTACTTCGATGTGATTTCGGGGACGAGCACCGGTGGCCTTGTGACTGCTATGTTAACAGCTCCAAATGAAGAAGACCGCCCTCTGTTTGCTGCTACAGAAATCAAAGACTTTTATCTCGAGCACTGCCCCAAAATTTTTCCCCACCATAGGTTATTACCCACCCATTTCCCTAAGGAAATAACATAAACTAGCTAACATCCCGTTATCGTTTCCATTGATTCTGTTTTTATTGTTTGTAACAGATCCCCACTTCCTGCTGCGAACCTCATCAAGTCATTGACAGGACCAAAGTACGATGGCAAGTACTTGCACAAAGTCGTTAAGGAGAAGTTGGGAGAGAAACAGTTGCACCAAACATTGACAAACGTTGTCATTCCAACATTTGACATCAAGCGCCTCCAGCCTACAATTTTCTCCAGCTATCAGGTTCATATGTGTCTCCAAAATTCTCTTAGTACACTCTGTCCTTTTTGACTGGTTTAGTTATCTTCGAGCTTCTATTATATTCTAAAGGTTCCTCGGTTGGCTTGGCCAGGTGAAGAGTAATCCGAGCACAGATGCTCTTCTGTCAGATATATGCATTGCAACCTCAGCTGCCCCAACTTATCTCCCAGCTCATCATTTCGAAACTAAAGACTCTACAGGGAAAGTTAGGGAGTTTGATCTCATTGACGGTGGTGTGGCTGCTAACAATCCGGTAAAACCTTAATCTTCCTTCTGAATCTTCATCCTTCATCACGAAATTTGGATTCTTATAATTACACCCCTTGATATTTTCAGACTCTAGTTGCTATGAACGAAGTAATGAAGGAGATCAACCGAGGCAGTCCTAATTTCTTCCCTATAAAGCCAACAGACTATCGTCGATTCTTAGTCCTCTCGTTGGGAACTGGAACAGCAAAATCTGAAGAGAAGTTTGGCGCCGATGAAGCGGCCAAGTGGGGCTTATTGGGATGGCTGACGGCTGAGAGTTCAACTCCTTTGGTGGATATCTTTATGCAAGCGAGTGGTGACATGGTTGATTTCCACCTCGCTACGCTTTTCCAGGCTCTTCATTCTGAAGAGAATTACCTTCGAATTCAGGTATATCTCAAGTTCATGCCGATTAAGTTGACCCCAACAGAAAAGAGAACGCCAATAAAATGAGAACTTGTGGTCTCAAATTGCAGGAAGATACATTAACTGGGGATGTGTCATCAACGGATATTTCCACAGAAGAGAACTTAGATAATCTGGTGAAAGCAGGAGAGGCGTTGTTGAAGAAACCAGTGTCAAGGGTGAACCTAGATACCGGAATTTGCGAACCTTCTCACCGTTCGACAAATGAACACGCTCTCATAAAGTACACATCTGAAACTCGAGCAAAATATCATGGTGACCATTAATCTGTATTACAGCGACTGATTTTTCCTGACATTTTTGTCTGATCTGTTCAGGTTGGCTAAAATCCTGTCCAAGGAAAAGCAGGTTCGTGAATCAAGATCGCCACAAGGAAGGGTTGCTCCCAGGCGAAATCAACAGGATGCTTAGACTAACTGTTTACGTCTGCGATTCAGAGTCTTACTCGAGGAATAGTAATTCTGTGATTTATAATTATCTTTTGGATATTGATTATCCATGTAAACTATTATTTCTTTATAAAATAAAATTATTTGATATCACAACCTTTTTTGTCCTGTCCAAAAATTTACTTTGAATTGCATTAGCATTGACTGTCAGGTGCGCCTAACTCACTTTGGTTCAACCAACTTGAGCTATTAAGCAAGCTTTTTCTTATAGGGTAACCAAAAAGCCATAAAACTTCCTGGAATCGACATCTCTGCACGTACTCTTTAAGTCAAGGCTTTATCCGGAAACGTGTGAAAAGAAAATTATTGCGTATTGCAAGGAATTGAACGATAAATTTGTCAAAATAAAAGAAGATAAATTGCGTACAAACTAGAAATGCCAGCCTAAAGCTTTACTTTATGTCGCTATTTACTATTTAGCAGTAAATCAATGTTATATTATGTAATATAAAAATTATACAGTAAAAATTATTAATGTAAGGTAGAACATAGTTTTTATCATAACTGACAATCTTATAATACGTACCGAAGTATATATTGTATATCTCAGATATATGTTGCAAATATCCGTATGCATTCAGTTCGGATGGCCAGGCTTTCATTTGAAACTTTTGTGAATGGAGTGAAATTTCAATGCCTTTATTTTTTGGGTTGACTGATAGAAACTGGAAAATTTTCTTTTGTCGCGTTTATATGTGTTTGACAAGATGTAATATATAATATCTTGTTTGAAAGCAATTCGTTTGACGATGCATGGCAACTTAAACTCGACTTTTAAACTTATAACTCACTACTTAGCGAATATTTTAAACTTCACCTTAACAAAACAAATTGAATGAGTCTAGCCGTTTCTATCCAAAAGAGTAGCCGCCATGAACGTAATTCCAATATTATACTTTTACTGATTATGTCATACTATTGCAACTTATACTTTTGAAGACGAATTAGGTTTCTTCCCTTTCTTTTGAGTTAGTCACTAAATATATACTTTTCTGTGCATTATGGATAGTAAAGGTAATTTAGTATACTTAATTAATTCAAGAGTGTAAAAGTTTAAGAAATTATAAATTAACATACTTGAATTGATAAAATTAACTTGTGATAAATAATTGAAGTTGATGCATATCTAAACATCCTATGTTTTCATTTTAAAATTTGGTATTCGTAATTTCGTATCAAGAAACTTTCTATGATGGTTTATAGGCCTTAGTTCACATATAATTACCTGTTAACCTTTAACTTTTTTATAAAAAAAACATTATGTTTGCTATTATGCAAGTCTTGAAATTAATTAGATACATAGGATGAGAAAACTATTTTTGAAATTTCTTTATTTAAATTTATCAGCTAATTTTGAAACCTGAAAATATTTCAGAAGCAATGAAAGATTTTGGAAGAGAGAAAACTTGTCCCTTTTTATTAAGAAATTGTGCTTATATATACAATTACAGAACTAAAAAGAAGGAGCTAATTTAGCATAAATTATGCGTATACGGGAAAGATTTTGCTTCCTATATAAGACCAGACAACTAATAGTTCCTATACAAGACCATACAGCTAATACACGAGATTATTTCCTATTTCCTATTAAAACCACTTGTATAAGATCAATAGTGAGATCACCATTGCTCGTAAAGGTTTTGAAAATTTTGATACACTAAATAATTGTTATTCTTATCAAACTTATAAGTTGCACCCCGACTTTGATATATTTGTTTTAAAAAGTCAAATTTATTAGTGCAATACAGACTGCTTGTATCCATATTTGCAAATTATTAATATATCTATAGGTTCATTCATGTTTTATGGAAAAAGAAGTAATATTCGACCATTAGTTTTTTCTAAGATACAATCAAAGTTTATTAACGAAGAGTAAAGCCACAACAAGCAATTTTACAATTTCAATTCAACTTGGAACTTACATTACAACAAATAAAATCAGCTATGAATTACAAAAGAACTAAAGAATAGAATGAATGATACTATAAAATGGTGGTCTCTTTGCCTTCCATCACCAGTTCCAAGTTATTTTTTATTCAACAAAGCAGCTTGTCCATGGGGAGACCTAGAGAGTCGAAGCCACTTTTCTTGGGACAGTAGTTTTGCAAACCTGCAAGAAGGTTTAGGACTGTTGGTTCTATACAAATAAATTGGCCATGAACTTTTCCATATCACTTGGTTCTAAATTAAATACCTCCTCAGAGCATCTTCATTAGTCTCCTGATTAGGACTAGGTTCCAAAATGCCAGTGCTGGAGTTCACCCTCGAAACTGGTTTTCTCAACAACCCTTCACCTACCTTTAGAAGGTCGTCCAAGTTGTTTTTAGTGGCTGTGTCGACCGAAGAGACCACCCCGTTTAATGTGTCATCCTGCAAATATATATTCCATCCAAAAGCATGAAACAGTGACGATATAAATGGACGCATGTGTTCATCTACACGTATATGTATCCATTAAGAACATGGACCAGTTCATATGTATGAATACCTGAATCCGAAGGTAATTATCTTGAGAGTGAAGAGCCTGAAAAACCACAGAGAGGTGGAGATCAACCATGTCGGCGCTTGCATGGGTAAATACATCAACTAATGGGGTTGATCCGTTGAATGTTAACCAACTCAACACACCCCATTTCGCTGCCTTATCTGCACTGTACTTCTCCTCAGCTTTAGGTGACCCAGTTCCTAAGGATATTACTAGAAATCTTCCATAGTCCATTGGCTTTATAGGAAAGAAATCAGAGCTTCCTTTAATTATTTCCTTCGTAACTTCTCCAATAGCAACCAATGTCTGACAAACAAGTGTCGTCACAAAATTAATTAACATATGAAAAATGGAAATATTTTACCGAATTTATAATCTATATGCATGTACCGGATTGTTTGCAGCGACTCCACCATCTATAAGATTGAATTCTCTCACATGTCCTGTTCTTTCATCGATGGTCTCGAAATAGTGCGCTGGAAGATAAGTTGGTGCTGCAGAGGTAGCGATGCAGATGTCGGAGAGTAAGGCATCCATGGATGGACTTTTCTTAACCTAGTTCAAGTCAAATTGCATGTGAAAGCAAAAACGTCAACGAAACAAGCAGTTGCAGCGAGTGTACATCCTCGAGGTAAGATATAAAAGCAAAAATGTAAACGGAACAGGCAGTTGCAGCGAGTGTATATCCTCGAGGTAGGATTTAGTTTTGACCTGAAAGCTCGAAAAAATGGTGGGCTGTAGTTTCTTTATGTCAAACGTAGGGATCACGATATTAGTCAACGTCTCGTGCAGTCTTCTGTTTCCCAGTTGTTTCTTTACGAGACCATGCAGATACTTGCCGTCGTATCTTGGTCCTATCAGTGCTTTAATTACCCTTTTCACTCGAGCGAATAGAGTGCAGCTGTTCAAGCAACGTAGAAAACATATCACCTCGTAGAATGAAAAAACGTGATAACATATAACAAGGATCCATCTATTTTAGCTTTTACCAGAAAAAAATTCTATATTTGTAGATACGAGATTGTAAGATGTGTTCACGTATGGGAAGAGTTCTTCATTTAGGCCGCCCAGAGAAAAGTTAAGAAATGAGGAAAACCTTTATATTTAGGGCGGAAAAATATGACCTATAACAAAACATTTAAATATAGAAGTTGATACGTGCAAAACTAATTCAATAACATGCACAAAACATGTTCCTATTTAGAGAGGTTGGAAAAAAATGAATTCTTATCCCATAATCTATTTAACCAGAGAATTAGAATACATCATAGAACATACTACCTCTAAACGAGGAAATTGAGTTATTTAGATAACATTTCATGTCGGGACGCCCTTATTCATACGTTATATGCTTGAGCTCTAAACAATGATACCTGTTTTGTGGAAATATCTTAGGGCTCTGTTGTAGATAGAAATTCTTAATTTCTTTTGCAGAAAACATGGGCCGGTTATGTTCACCAGGAGTAGTGAGCATGGCAGTCACTAATCCTCCTGTGCTTGTCCCAGATATCACATCAAAATAGTCTGCTATCCTTGCCTCCTCGCCGTCCAGTTTCTACACCATAGAAGGGAATTCATTACTGTAAGATTACAATTAGCAGAAACTAAAATGAAGATGACGATAATAAATATGAAATCCAAAGTTATGATCTACACGAAATTGCTCGAGGGTTTGACATTATTTTGGTAGTTACTAGACAATCTTGACAGGCGTGAATTCTAAGCTGTATTATCTACCTGAAGTTCAGATTCCAGGAAACTGAGGATGGTTCCAGGAATAATTCCTCTTATTCCACCCCCATCAATACTGAGAACAGTGATTAGGTTTCCATAAGCTGGAGGTTGAAGGGGTGCTTTGGCAGCATTTGCACCTTGCATGATGACTTGAAAGCAGAAAGTGAAAGATGGGTGATATGGAGAACCTCGGGATATTATGTTGTTGGGGTTACAAAACTTGAGTTAGATTAAATCGATGATCTTTTGGGTTATGCTGGACATGAGTATTTATAGACCTTGTAGTTTCTCTGGTTTTGAAATTCTACCTGGATGATATTAACTTTGACGGTATCTTGATAAATTGTATTCCAATTTGGAGTGCATACGTTACCATCAGTCAAATGAAAGTATTGGATTGTGACATTTTAATCGTCTAAGCCTGTTTGTCTCTCAGGAAAGTCCAGTGTGTAAGAATTGTAGGTCAGACGTTCATCACGTGAAATTTAGGTTGGAATATATGTGCAGGTGGCGCCATTAATCTTTAGAACAACCACCAAAGGAAGAAAGGGCGTCGCACGGCATAAGCCTAAACAAAAAAAAAAGATGATCTTATTATTTAGCTCTCTTTCATCAAAAAGATAGACATCAAAGTATTTCTTTGCATAATCACACTGGACAAGATAAGAATCATTGCATGTGTCTTAATAACCAATGATTCAAGAGAAATTAAAATTCGTAAAAGACGACATGGAACCAAATTAATAATTTAGATAAAAAACTGGAAATCAAGTAAGAAACTGACTAAGAAATATTAGCTTTTATTAGTTGAAGTATCCTAAGCCAATTTAGATAATTAGTAATCGATTGACAAGTAGAAACTGTTAAAAACAAAATTGAAGAGGTTATCGTTTTCATCATCGTATTAACAAAAACTTAATGGATCTTTCAATCGTTAAACTCGAAATGTTTAAAATGTTTCTAATCTTTTATATATTATAATAATCAATGGTCCAAATTCGTAAAAGATGGTGGGCAATAGTTAATAATTTAGATAGAAACTTGGAACGCAAGTTCATAAATATAACTTTATTAATTAAGATATCCACGTTTTTAGGCATACCTTCCATTTTAACAATTCTGAAATATAACCGGTTACAAGTAGAACTTTTTAAATAAAATAATTGTAAATTAATTAATTGTCGATACTTGATAATTGCAAGATCCATAAAAATTATTATTATTCATGGTGTAATTAACAAATGCTTGACGAACCTTACAACCATTCATCGATCATTTTTTTCATTAATGTGAAAATTTTAAGAAAGATAAACTATGACACGATGTTTTTCTTTCTCCTCTCTAAGTTTATTGGTAAAAATGTCCCAATCTAAAACATTTGTTGTAAATATCAATCTTTCTAGTTAGATCGGTCAAAAACAAGAGATTCACGTTTAAATGATGTACAAAATTGAGAGAAATAAAAATTTCCATATAAAATTAATATATGAGACATAAACGTAACATACTCGTTTGCGAGGATCAGGAGAAGGTTATCAATGTACGCATTTAATTTTTAGGAAAGTTTCTTCGGATAATTTCTTCTATATATTCTTCTAATTATCTAAAATTTTCCATATATATAGTAAAATTAAAATGCAAAATATATAACTTAAATTATAAATTTAGTTATCCCTACAGGCCGTCTGCAGATAATGATTAATAGTATCCAAAGAAATAATTTTCTTGATAAATCAATCTGTCGCGCTCACAGAACATGCATGTTGATCCATTTTAGTTCTGAATTATACAGGCCATACGGGACAATACAAAGGTGACGTTGTGCCGAAAACACAAACTATACGTTTAATAAGCATACAGTTACCGATTCAGGAGCCAGATACTTTACGCATGGTTCAACTGACATCACCTGTTCGGAGACTTTTAACTCTTCTTCTTCGCAGCGTAAACAATCGATAGAGATAAGGTACGTGTAGTTCATTCACTCAATTTCATGACGTGAGTCACGTTTTCTGTTTATCTATTTATTTTCTTATTTGTCATAAAGCGTCTTCTGGTATGCAAGCTGTATTTGGTAGTTTAGAAATATTCCAAGCACGAAATTAAAACACAACGGATAAAGTATGATGATTTAGGCGACGGCCGCTTTGTGACAAAAAATTATAGAAAAAAATGTAATTTAAATTTTAAAAACTCTATTAGAATACAATTTGAACACTAACATTTCAAAATCTTTAGGTTTAATTATATCGTTTTGAAAACATCAAAAATAAAACTTCAATATATAAAAAATTTAGAACTTTTGTTGTTTAAGTGTGACTTTTTTATATTTTTAAAAATCTGTTAGTAAATCTTAAGTCACATCATATCATCATGTGAATTCTTAAGAAAATAAATTATGTATATTTATCAATTAATAAATAAGTTATTAATTTATTTTTTAAAATATGTTAATGGGACTCATTATATCACTGAGTATGGTCCCTAAACATATTCTTAAAATATAAAAAATATCACCTATAATTGATAAAAAATTAAAATTTTTATCTATTAAAGGTCTATTTTAAATGTTCTAAAATATTATTGTTGAATTTAGAATGCTCTAAAATGTTGAGGTTTAAGATATATTTGTTTGAAAATCTTAAAGTTGAAATTATGATTTTAGTCAAAAACAATAGGTGAAGATCTCAGATTGGAAAAGTTTTTCTTTTATTGTAAAAAAAAATTAAGAATTGTATTCTAATTCTCGTTTGCCAACGAAAGCGAGCCACGAGATTTAATGGTATTAATTAAGAGAATTATTTTATGAGTTGCAAAGTGACGATAATAGGGTTTATAGTTTGGCAAAGGCGCTTTAATGGCAGCCAACACGTTCTATTAGTGACGATTGAAGGAGAGACAATACACCAAGCTTTTGAAAGTGTCTTTTTCTTTAAAAAATTTCTGGTCATAATCCAGCTTAATTGAGTTTACATACATTAATTATCAAAAAGGCTTGTTCATTGTATGGTCAAAGGGTGGTATTTTCTCTTTAAAGAAGAGCATGTTTGGAAGAGAATGGTAGACCGGTCATAACCCAGCTTAATTGAATTTAGCTACATTAATTATCGAAAAGGCTAGTTCATTGTATGGTCAAAGGATGGAATCTTTTTACGTGTTTTTCTCTTTAAAGGAGAGAATGTTTGGAAGTGTGTGAAACATGAGTATGCTAGACTGTTAGTTATTGCAGGGTCGTTGTAGAAGGAGGAGAAGATGCAGTACGTCTCTATAAAGGCTATGGTGTCCTTTAATTATTGAGAAACGATAAATCCTTCTCATCTAGAATTAAATAAAACTAGCAAATTGAAAGGGACCAAATTAAGAAAAAAGATGATGATTTGAACAATTGCTTTAACTTCTATTTCTTATCCTTTCTTTATCCATTTAGCTAGTCACCGTCACGGATGATCCCTTTTCCTTTCTCAACATCTTTAACGTGTGTAAATATTTATTTTTTTCATGTAGGGGTTGATTATAGAGTTTATAAGGTCTAAGTGGTGGCCTGGAAGTAGAAGTACCTTTATCGGGAAAATGTAAGCGTGCATTTGACACATGCGTCAACATGGATTAATTAAGGATTTAATTGACATTTAAAGAGTCGCAAATGTTTTAGAATTAAAATTAACGGACTAATGATATTAAAATTGTAATAAAGTGCCAACCAAAACCTCCAATATTTATTCATTATATATAATTTTAAGATCTTTATTTATATATACGTAAAATGAACAATGAACAAATTTAATATTGCTCCATCATTTTACACACAAATTTAATACACAACGGAATAAATACAAATTTATACATATATTGATCTAGTTAATTTGTGATCTGGTAAGGGATGAAGTATCACGGCAACTTCTTGTTAGCCTGTGGTGAATTTGTTTCCCGGAGTTTCCTTTCTCGAGAAAGTAACATGGCAAACCTGTAAAAAGGAAAAATAAGTTGCAAGCTTAATATGTATTCCTAGATTGAAAGTGCATGCATTCAACTATATATGTAGTGTTAAGTTTCGTTAGTTGAGGTTTTACTTCTTAAGAGCCTCTGCGTTCGTGCCACATTTTTCGATTGGCTCAAACAGGCCGGTCTTCAGGTTCACCCTCGAAACCGGTTTCTTCAGAATACGTTCACCGATACCAACAAGTTTTTCTAATTGCTCCTTTGTGGCAATGTCAACAGAAGAATCTCTTCCAGTTAATGTATCGTCCTGTTTTAAAGTCAATCATTAAAATGATTGTCACTCCTGAAGTAATATATATGTTAAAACTCTTCAGTGAGATTAAATAACATCGTACTTGGATTCTTAAGTACTTTTCTTCAGAATGAAGAGCTTGGAATACTTCAGAGATATGGATGTCCACCATATCTGCACTTGCTTGAGTGAACACGTCCACCAATGGAACCGAACCACCATGAAGCAACCAGTCTAAAGTGCCCCATTTAGCTGCCACTTTGGCGTTGTACTTGAGTTCTTTTTTATGTGAACCGGTCCCTATTGAGATCACAAGAAAGCGACCATAGTCCATGGGCTTGATGGGGAAGAAATCTGGATTTTGATCAAAAATTTGTTTTGTCACTTCGGATATTGCAACCAGAGCCTTGAAGGAAATGAATGTCAAGTGATTAGTAAATGTTTTAAAAATTAAACGTATAAGAACTAGTATAAAAGAAATAGTTATAACCATACTGGATTATTAGCTGCAACACCACCATCAATCAGATGAAATTCTTTAACGTTTCCTCTGGAGTCTTGACTCTTAAAGTAGTGAGCAGGAAGGTAAGATGGAGCTGCCGACGTGCCAATGCATATGTCTGACAATTTAACATCTAGGCATGCTGACTTCTTAGCCTGTATGCATCAACTTGGAATCATTTCATAATTTCCGGGCGGATATTCAAAAATCATCAATTTATAGCGAAAGTGGTACAAGAAAAGAGCTTTTTTCAACACTTAAAGTTATGAACTTCTTGAAGAAGAATTGTTCATTTTAATCTTGTTGAAAATTTTAGAGTTGTATTTATCTTTTAAGCAAAATCTTAAATTGCAGTTTCCAGTTGTGATTATATATTGCGACAATGTAATTATTGTAATATCATCCAATATTGTATTTTGTAATTATATTACATTTGACTCTTATTATTCTAATATTCTATCACTCATAATTTACAATTTAAAATTTTATCTAAATCCTTTCCATAAAGTCTACTATAAAACTAGCTATACCAATTGTCCAAAAAGCTAAGCTCTAGATTTTGAAAAAGTAGCTATTTACTCCCATTATTACTTGTAACAACTAACAAACAATCAATTCTTTTTACAAGTCAGCCTTTTCTCTAACTCTCTTTTCCATTGGTCTAACAAATTTGCCTCCAATCGATCTCCAAATTTCGTGGAGTAGCTAGAAAAATCAAAACAACTTTGGATAATTACAGATGAAGCAAGGAAAGAAGTACAGACCTCATAAGAGGAAAAGATAGTTGGCTGCAAGCACTTGATGTCAAAAGTCGGAATTACGATATTGCTCAAGGTGTCATGTACACGAGCATCCCCTAATTTCTCCTTTATCAGTTTGTGAAGGTATCTTCCATCATACTTGGGCCCAGATATTGCCTTCAATGTACTTCTAATTGTCTTGAACATGCCCCTGCCAATTTGGGATATAAATTTTTATCGCGATTTCATCATAATTAAAATTATATTTCTCGTAATTACACTTGTATCGTCTGTAATTGTTGCAATCCTATACATACTCGAGTTATATGAGCAAGAAATACCTCTTTTGAGGAAAAATCTTTGGGCTATGCTCTAGATAGAATGCCTTGATGTCTTTGGCGGTGAATAGAGGGCGGTTTTGTTGGTTGGGAGCCGTTAACATTGAGGTTATCAGTCCTCCAGTGCTTGTTCCTGCAATCACATCGAAGTAGTCTGCTAGTCTCGCATCCTCACCATCCAGCTCCTTCATGACACAAGTTATGGTTAGAATTTTGATTCTTTCTGACTTCAAGCATGCAAACTTAAAGAGGATTCTTCACAAAAAGTTTCAACTTCTCGTGAAACGTGAATAATTATCAAACATTATGAGATGGTAACAAACTAGGCTGCATAGTTGATGAACACCATGCATGGATGATCTGGTAAAACATTGGCTGCTAAACATTTTGTGTAAGTACCTGAAGCTGTGATTCCAGGTAAGCAAGAACAATAGAAGGGATAATCCCTCGGATTCCACCGCCGTCAATACTGAGAATGGTAATCAAGTTGCCAAAAGTTGGGGGCTGGATTTGAAGAACCGAGGACGGTGTTCTCTCCATTACAAATCTAAAATGCACTTGTTTTGATTCACCAAACTAGGAGGAGGACGCCCTGAGTTCGAGCTAATAAGATATGTTTTTGTCAGCTTAGCAAAGAAAGAATTAGAGCTTCAAGTTTTCAGTCGTCACAAGCAGATATGTATTGATATCGCGAACAACCTATTTATAGACTTAAATCTCTTCTAAGACGATTACATTTTCAGGTCCAAATGCAAATACTTTGTGGGTGCTGGGAATTCAAAGAGATCATGATGTTCAAATCTCTTAGTTGGTCAAAGCCAAGATTACGCATCACGAGTTACTTTTTAATCGACCTAGTAATATTACAATCACTAACACAGATTACTTAACTAACGAAATGATTTGGTAACCACTGTGTGGTTAGTCGTTAATTTGAGCATTGTAGTCCTTAAAAGAAGCTTAATTTCCTCGTAATCTTGTACTCATTACTCGACAACTGTCCAAGTGTTTGAAATGCGTAAGAAGCACGTAAAATCGCACGTATAAAGCACTTATCCTCCATGCGTAAATCACTTTTCTCCCCCACTAATCGGATAATAGTTCCACGTGCCTCGGGGCGGCGTGACAATCCCAGACAGATGAGCTAGTTTGCCACTAACCATTTTCTCAACATAAATTCCTTTTTGCTTGTTAGAATCGTTGAATTTATCTGCAGACTTGATGACTTTTCCCCAAAAAAAAATTAGATTTAATCTTAGAAAACACTTTCTTGATGCTTAATTCTTGAAATATGTTGAGTTTCCGTTGTCTTGTTAGACTGGCAAATCAAGAAAGCAGCCGGTTCTGATCATGCATGTAGAAAAGTGAAGTATTTTTCTTAACTATATTATCCATAATTATTCTATAATAACTAGACAAAACCCTACACAAAGATTTATCAAAGTTAATTTGTCTTCTTCATGTAGACGTCCTTTACGTGTTAGGGAGACTACTATATATATGTACATAATATAATCTGCATGTGTGTAGGATTACATCAGAAGATGCAGCGGCTTATTTGTCTGGTGCTGCTTTAATGCTAATTGTTGTTCATCGTCAGAGATGACTTGTTTATGAAATGCATGTATAATCTCTTGTGGCAGCTTTTCTTATAATAACGAAATATTATTTGGCATGAGAAACTCGTGATTAAAACCTCAACTAATTGTTAAAGCTATAGGATGAGTCGATCCATTTTGGTTTACTTGTTTTATTTTTTTTTTAACAAAATATGTAAGTTGGTATAGGAAAGAGATGTGCACGTACGGAGGACACGTCTTGCTTATTGGAAGGCCATAGTTGGCCTGCTGACGGTAGTCGGATGAGAAATGATGACCAAAACTACATAATTTAAACTCAAGAACTTCCTCTCAACAGGTTCATGGTATGCAGTTGCAATTAGAGACATTGGATTTGGAGAATTACATATAAACTTTATTTATTAAGACTCTCAATTCTCATTATTAAAATATATTAATATTTCATAATTCTCTATAATTATTTATTTTTTTTTTACATTTTCGACGCTATATTTGTCAATTTTTTTAATAATTTTTGAGGAATTGTGATATATATATATATATATACCCATCTCAACCTAGCCGATTATTATATAAAAGTCATCTTTAAGTATTATTTATACACTTAACACATATTACTATACTTTCTCTTAATACTTCCTATAATTAGACAAATAAATCAACATGATGTATATAAAGCAAATTAAGGGATCACCAGCATCTTGTCGTGTCTTCTCTGTGAGACGATAGAGTTACTTGCAAGGGCCTCCTAAAGTGACTGGAACCGAACATCTGTTGTGTAGTTCTGCTACATCAGCATTTTGATGCTTTGCACGTGACATATTGGTGAACGATGAGTGGAAAAATATCCAACACGGGTAGTTAACCGAACCGTTTCATATGGGATGAGATTTCTGTTATGGTTAATCCGTTCTTACTCTTTATCCACATATTTCTTTAAGTCTCACGTAAGTATACGAATGAGATGATATGAAATATAATAAGAGCAGATGATTTGTTTCGGTTTCGTATTCTTATGTCATTCTAGCCTACTTGTTCGTGTCTAATCAAACGCTAACAGCAGATGAAGTAATCATAATTATGAGACTAAGCCCAGCAAAATTGTTTATTCTAAATTCATGTCATCAGGCGTGAACCTATTCATTTGCTTGTTTGGCAGTTCTAAGGTGTGGGATTCGAAGAGGCAACTGTAATAGGTCCAAAGAAGCCCAACAGAACAGTATTAAGTACAGGAAATTGTAACAATCAAAGCATGTTGGGATTCCTGGATCAGGAGTTTATCGTTCGTTCCAAGTACTTGTAGGACCTTGGAGAGAAGATTAATTCTGCTAAATTCCTGTAAGAGACCTGTGAGGTACTTGGAGTGTTAGCTTTGTTGAAACTCTTATTTATAAAAGATGTAAGAGTTATGAGTTGTGTTCTATTTTATGCCAATAGAACCTGCCATCGTTATGAGAGAACATTGAGTAATGATTTGCATTGCCGTCGATGGTAAAATATATAGACATATTACAAGGCTCCTACTGGCTACCCATGTACACTCCAATAATTAGGGTGTTGATATACGAGAAAATTGTACAAACATAATTACAGGATTACAAGTCATGATGGAGATTGATCCTTATCACGTGCATTGATTGTAGTATCCTTATCATCTCCCCTCAAGATGGACTGTCGTCTTGAGAGGCCAATCTTGTCTCGCAGTCGCACAAAAGCCGTCCTAGACAAAGGTTTGGTTAGAACATCCGCCAGTTGATCCTTGGAAGACACTGGAGTGACCTTTAAGGCGCCAGATTACACTCTGTCACGAATAAAGTGGAAATCAAGCGCCACATGCTTCATACGGGAATTGATAGATTGTCAAACTACCAAAAATAATAATGTGTCTCCAATCCTCCAAAAACTAAGTAGCTAGCGGTGAATCGGGTCGAATCCACAGGGACTTATTGCAGAGTTACTCAATTATTCGAAAATTAATAGAAACAAAGTTTGA
>JAOQMS010000002.1:2144417-2167265 GCA_027563885.1 Erythroxylum longipes | reverse complement strand
ATTCTGCAGATCTGACGTCACATGGTGACTCGCCCCACTATCCATAACCCATGTAGCCTCGGACGACGGAGCTTGAGTCGTGTAGTTGACTTGAGGTTGCCACGGACGTGGTGATTGAGGACGAGGGCTAGATTGCCGAAAACCAAAGGGAGCGATCTGCTGCTACTGGGAAAAGAACCACCCATATTGAGGACACCGGGTCACCTTGTGGCCTTGATTGCCACATCCCTGGCAGTAGCCAAGGTACGGTCTGGGGGTAGAACGAGGACCTGATGGACGTTGATGGGGTCTGGTGGTAGCAGAAGACGCAGAACCCTGTGAAGGGGCTGGCTGGCGCCATTGTTTGCCCTTATTCGGCCCTGAGGTTTGATAAGTCGTAGCAGGAAGGGAAGATACAGCAACATGTTGATTCGCTTTCAAAGCCACTTCTTTGTTAAGCAATTTTTCGCAGAAAACGTCATACGAGATAGGATCATCTCTCGCATGAACTGCTTCAGCAATAGAGCTGTATTCTGGATTCAATCCATCTAGGATTTTGTCTGTAAGATCATCTTCAGAAATTGGCGCTCCAAAAAGAGCAAGTTCATCTGCTTTCATCCGAATATAACTGACATACTCGGAGATTGATTTGGTGCCTTGTTCTGGCCGTTTAATGGCAGCCTTCAGTTGTTTTATATGCCCACGAGATGACGAGGCATATGTCTGGGAAAGAATATCCCAGATTTGTTTGGAGGTGGTAGCCCGGTTGACAAAGGCGGCAACTGTGTGATGTAGAGTTGCAACAAGGGCTAAGAATACCAACTGATCTTGGTGTACCCATGATTCATGCTTGGGGTTAGCCACAGATTCGCCTTCAACAACAATCATTGGAGGAGGGTCTAGGAACGTGCCATCAACAAATCCAAGAAGATTGTGGCCACGAAGAAGAGAGTGGATCTGTAATTTCCATGTCAGATAGTTAGTAGTGTTTAACTTCAACGTGGACTAGGCAGCAATGTTTAGGACTACAATAGGGGTGCCGGGGTCAGCAGGGTTGGGCAGGACTGGAGCTGACAAAGCCGACGCTAAATTGGAGAAGGTGGAGGAAAATGACGACATGACGGAGACTATGAAACTGGAATTTTTTTTTTGTTTTTGGTTAGAAGGAAACACGAATGGTAGGATCGTGGCTCTCTGATACCATATGAGAGAACAGTGAATAATGATTTGCATTACTGTTGATGGTAAAATATATAGACATATTACAAAGCTCCTACTGGCTACCCATGTACACTCCTATAATTAGGGCGTTGATATACGAGAAAATTGTACAAACACAATTACAGGATTACAAGTCATGATGGAGATTGATCCTTATCACGTGCATTGATTGTAGTATCCTTATCAATCGTAACATTGTTATTTCAATGTGTGTTTAATAAATTGTAAATTACAAATATAATTTATAGATTATATATTTTAATAAATAACTTAAATTAAATAATAAATTAGATATAATTAATTTTTTTCACTTATACAGAACTCAAAAGTTCAAGAATCGTTTTGATACGACTTTTGATGCTGAAATATACGCCGACTAGACAACTAATTAAAGCTATAAATTGTTGAAATGTGCCCTTGAACTTTAAAGGAATGCCATCTGAAAAAAAGTACTTCTTTTTCAAAGCACATTACTCTAAATAGATATCGTAAGGCTCAAAGCAAAAAATAAAAAATAGAAAAGAGTTTCATTTCCTATACTATGACATGACATTTAGATATGTATATATTACAAGTGATTAGTCAAATAAGTTTTAAAAATTTGCTTAATAATTAGGATATAATTTAGTTAATTTGGTCTTTAAAAAAATTTAAAGATCGAATGCCCTCTCTCTACTTTACATGACCCCCAAAACCTTTGCCCTCTCTTTACTTTACCACTCAAATTTACCCATTTTCCTTCCCTACATTTTCCCCTCTTTTGAACCCTACCCCAGATTCCTCTAATCCGTCTCCTTTGCCACTGAGGCTTCAACCTCAATGGCCGGTTCTCTGGCCCCTCTTTTGGGCATTGAGCAAAGCGAGCCCTCCTCCTCAACTCAATATGACTTTCCTATGCTATCCAAGGAGACGTTAGCATCTCATACAACAACTACACAAAACCCAATCCCTAGCAATCGAGAGAAAGTTGATAAGGCTCCGACCTCCTCTAACCTTTTTGGAGCATAGAGGAACAAACTCAAGACAATCCATCACAAGGGAATGCTTAGCATTACCAAAATATGCTTAAGGATGAAGTTTTAACTCCACTGGTCCAACTTCTGTTGGAAGGAGCATGAGCCCGGTCTACATCTTTGATTGGATTCTTCTAGTCCAAGCGTCTGGTATTTTCGGTTGTCAACGCTTGGGAAAAGTCCAGATGGATAAAGAAAGGTCTGAAGAAGGCTATGCTGAGAGAAGATGGATCAATTCTGTTCAAGTTTGTCAAGAGTACAACTCTAGATGAGATTGTGGAGTAAGGCCCATGGCATGTCGGAGAGCAACCTCTCTTCATCCAAAAATGGAGGCCAGGACCTCACCTTAACAAAGGGGAGATTGATACCTTGCCAATCTAGGTGCAATTTCACAATTTCTCGATGGAGTTTTGGACCATTGAAGGTCTCAGCTACATGGCCAGCTAGTTGGGTAAACCCATTTGCACAGATACCCAAACCGCTACAATGGAGAGATTATGCTAGATCAAAATATATGTTGAAGTTTCCAAAAAATTAGCTCTTCCAGATTCGCTTCCTATTCTTCCCCTGACAGAACAGGGTAAACTGGTGAAGGAAGTCATATCTCTCTCATACCCATGGAAACCGATGAACATCAACAACGTCTGGAAGCCTACAAGTAAGGTATTTCTAACTGGATGGTGTGATAAGTTGCTGGACTTGGATGTAGTTGATGATAAGGTAGGTGCAGAGAATGAGAATAGGGGAGCTGTCACTAAAATAACTTCAGCTGAGGCTGAGATTCACCTTAAAAATGATGTTGAAACAACTTCAGCTGAGGCTGAGATTCACCTTAAAAATGATGTTGAGATGGCTGTTAACAATGGGGACACTGTGGTTGAAAATGCCAAGGATGATGTTGCTGGAGTAGGTGATGATTTAATTCTGGTGGATTCTGTTGAGGTTACTGTGGATAGCCAGCATGCATAAAATGGAAGGAATAAAGATGTTGTTGCTGATAATATTAAATTCGATGTAGATGGTGAGGCTGGAATGATTGAATGTGCTGGTAGGGATGTTGTCGATGTAGTACATGAATTAGTGCTTGTTGAGTCTGTTAATGACAGCCATGAGATAGTGGATGCAAATAAAAGGAATGGCGTTAATGCAACTACTACATTAGTGGTTGCTTCCCCTGATAAGGCAATAATGAACGATGCTATCAGTAATGTAGTAGAACTGGATGGTAAAGTGCTTTTACTAAAGGATACTGATAGTCCTTTGTCCAGTACCCTTGTGGTTAGTGAGAAGTCAGAAATTGTCCAGGGTAGCACCTTAATTAATCTAAGACTGGACCCTCTTGAATCTTTATGCAATAATAGTTTGTCAAGCTCATCTCGGGTTAGACTTGAGCAGAATACAACTACCGATCCCACTTACCATACTTTAGATAATCTATTACCAAGGAACAATCGTTTAGTCATTGATCTAGCTCACTATGTGTTAAATGGATAAGCATCTGATCCTATTATCTGTGAGGAGAGTAGTGAACAGGAGATTGAAGGGGAGCAAACTAGTCATGGATTGAAAGAGTCTAACTTAATTAAGCAATCTGCAATGCAGTGAAGGAGGAAGTCCACCCATAAGAAGGGTAAAAAATAATCCATTGTTGTCTATTTTATTCTAGAATGTAAGAGGGCTAAACGACCCTCTTAAAAAGTCTATGGTGAATGAGGTGGTGAAGGACAAAAACCTAGTTCTACTTGGCCTGCTTAAAACTAAAATAAAGGTCCCTTTCATAATTCTTGACTCACATTTTTTGGGTAGTAATTAGAAGCTGATTTCGAACCACAGGTTCTATATCAACGATAGAATAATATGCCTTTTAAATTCTCATTTGGTTAGAGTGACTGCTATTTAGGAATCTGATCAATTGACGCACTTTCACTGCCAAATGATTTAGTTGAATAAGGGGTTTGACTTTACACTGATAAATGCCTTAAATTTTAACTTCCAAAGAGCTAAAATCTGGAGTGATTTGCAACTACTAAAGTAAGGCATGCAAAACTCGTGGCTTGTAACAGGGGATTTTAATTATTTTCTCAATTCATGAGAAGAGGAAAGAAATAGAATATTTCATACAAGATTAACTCAAGAGCTCTCTAAATTTTTAACGCAAATGGATCTGGTTGATCTTCGCTCTATAGGTTGGCTACTCACTTGGCCTAATAATCAGCAAGATACCTTGCTTGTGGGAAAGAAATTAGATAGAACTCTTATGAACTCATTATGGTTAAACCAATTCCCTGCTTCTTTTGTTCACTTTGGGGAAAACTTGATGTCTGACCACTAGCAAATGTTGATTCAGAAACTCTCTAGCTTTAAATCCATGGAAGCACCGTTTAGACTCTTTAATACAATAACTGGTACGGTAGGTTTCTCAGATCTTGTTACTACCTATTGGGATACTAAGGTTACGGGTTACAAAGCATATCAGTTCATGTATAAGCTTAGGAGTGTGAAGGTAGCTATCAAACAAATACTATTATGCAGATAGTCTAGTTTGCCTATCTTGAAGGAAAAAGTCACCCTAGATCAGTAAAATTACTATATGAATCCTCACAATCCTGAGTGTCAACAGACAGAAATACATGCTCTACAGTCTTATCAGAAAGCGATCAAGTTTCATAATTCAATCCTAGTCCAAAAAGCACGATTACTTTGGATATAAGACAGAGACTCCAATACTAAATACTTTCACTCCTCATTGTTGGCTCGAAGGAATATTAATCAAATCCTATGCTTCTTAATGTCCGTAGGAGAGAACACATTGATCAAACCAGCCTTTTGGAACTAGCTCGGGAACATTTTATGACATTAATGGATACAACGGTTGCTACTTCACCATGCTTTAGTGTATGCAGCTTATTTGATTGTAATCTTAGGCTGGAAACTATAAATGTCATCCAATCCCCTTAGTTACAGTTCATGATATCAAAAAGGTTCTATTCAGCTTGCATCCATCTAAATCCCCAAGCCCTGATGGCTTTATTGCTTTGTTCTTCTAGCACACATGGGACAATACTAGAGATTTGCTCATTGAGACCATTTTGGAGTTCTTCAGGTCAGCCAAACTTCTACAAGAAATAAATCACACTTATATCTGCTTAGTCGCTAAGAAGCTTCGACCCATTTCCCTAAGTGATTTTCGACCAATTTCCTATTGCAACACCATTTACAAGATGATTTCGAAGATTCTAGCTAAAAAGCTTAAAGTGGCCTTATTGGATATTATCAATCTTGCTCAAGGTGCCTTTATGCCTAATAAAAACTTTGGTGACCATATTCTGCTGGTTCAAGAGTTGATGAAAGACTATAATTCAGGTAAAAAAATCAAAAGTTGCCTTCTAAAGATAGATTTCTTTAAGGCTTTTGATACTGTTAGCTGAGACTTCATAAGAACTTGGCCTTAAGGCTAGCCATCTCCCTACTCATTTGGTACATCTGATCATGGTTTGCATACAAACCTCCTCTCTGAGTATTCTTGTCAATGATATTTCTACCAGACCTCTCAAACCAACTATAGGCATTCGACAGGGGGATCCAATATCTCCATATCTATTCACTTTGGTAATGGAAGGCTTTTCCAGGCTCTTAACTAAGCTGATAGCTTCTAATGGGGGATTCAAATATCATTATCTTTGTCAAGCAACCAACCTCTACTTTTGTGTGAAGCTGATGTCCACTCTATCAATATTATGTTGCAAACTCAAAGCTTATTTGAGCAATGGTCTGGCCTCAAGTTTAACCCTAACAAAAGTGGCCTCTTTCTCTCTGTAGATATTCAGAATTCGGAGGAGATAAGAAGACTCACCAGATTTGCCACAACCTCCCATACCCTCAACTACTTGGGTGTCCCTATTATAGCTTCCAAGTCTAAATACCAGGACTGTGTTCCAATTATCGAAAGACTGAAGTCTAGAGTTCTGGCATGGAAAAACATGTTCTTATCTTATTCTACTATATTAACTCTCATCATTTCAGTTCTTAACAGTTTACATATTCATTGGATAATACATATAGTTATACCTTGGAAAGCTATCAAGGAGATGGAAAGAGTTATGAAGTCCTTCTTATGATCTGGTACAATAGAGAACTCCAAGAAAGCTAGAATTAAATAGAGTGATGTTATTGTCTCGAAAAAGAAAGGAGGCCTAGATATCATTTCTATTACTACGATGCAGAGGGTACTGATGTGTAAGAGGCTGTGGAGATTGTACATAGACAAAAATACACTATGGATCAAATGAATTCATGAACACTACTTACGACTGACAAAATTTTGACATTGGATTGCTCAGGAGCTGGTTCTCTTGTCCTTAAGCAAATGATGGCTTTGCGGGAACTCATTTATCCCTACATACAACTTAGTATTGGAAATGGGGAGAGGAGTTGAATTTGGTATGACAAATGGCTAGACATTAGCCCATTAGTCCATAGACTTGAATTACAACACATAAAAAAACAAATTGCCTTTGAACTCTAAAGTCTCTTCTCTACTTTTGAGTGGTGAATGGCATGAAGATTTTAGGAGATTCCATACTTTGTTGGACTACCTTCCACCGCTTAATGATCTATAGAGTGCTAATGTCATTTCCTGAATTTTAAACCAGAATGGGGTTTTCTCTAATAGCTCTTGTTATCAACTATTTAGAGAAGAAAGAGTTGATGTGCTTTAGTTCAATTTTTTATGGAGAAACACTGTCAGTCCTAAGGCTTCTTTCATTACGTGACTTGCAATCAAAAACATACTTTAAACTAAGAGTCAGTAGTATGCAATTATAACACTACTTTCTTACTTTGTGATATTGTTGTTGAAGATAGGGAACGCTTATTTTTTCAATGTCCTTATACTAAGGCAATTTAGAGTAGAATCTTGGATATGTTACCTCATAATCTTTCTAGTTATAATTGGGAGCATACATTAAATTGGGTCATAGTTAATTTGGAAAGGAGTAAACCCAATAATGTTCTTTTTAAAGCAGCAAATACAATTGTCATATACAACATATGAAGGGAATTGATAAGAGGGTAAAGAAATACCTGCTTTGTGATAGAGTAATCAACTTTATCAGAGCTTGCGTGTATGCTAAACATATGCAATAATCTCTGTCTATGGATATGAAGAGAATTGGAGGCTTGTAATTTTTATATTTTCATAGTAAGGCTTATGTTCTATTTTTTGGCTTCTTCCTTTAGCTTAGACAATTGGGCTTAGTTCCCTTTACAAGACTACGCGTCTAGCCTTGAACTCATTGTAGTGTTAATCTAATTTCTTCTATAAATTTTTTCGTTCATTTTTCGAAAAAAAATTGTCCTAAAAATATAATATTAATTAATAGTTAAATTTTACTTCAATGTTTGACATTATGCAAAAGTTTCTTTACCGACGTTAGACTCTAACAAAGTAGGTTCGTGTGATTGATTTATCTGTACATTCCTGGGTTACATTAATCGACATTATAACTATGCAATCCTTTCCTCTAATTTCAACGATGTTGTGTGGTTGCAGAAAACATTTGGCAGTTTCAATCAGAAAGAGAACTTTGAAATCTTAAATTTGCTTTGAATAGAAGTTAACCCTTCATTTTCAATTATCAAAACTAGTTTTTTATATATCTTTGAATAAATTTAAAAAATTCTTTAATCTTTAAAATTTTCAATTTGTTTAACTTTTAATTTTTCAAAAAAATCATTCTCTTAAATTTCACTTGAAAAATAACAACGAAACATACGTAATATAAATATCAGAGGTGAACTGATCAAATGTCATTACTATAATAACCTAATTCAATTTATAAATCTGATCAGAATAAATTAGACTGCCGATGATAAGCAGGAAAAAGATGAGAATGACGTCAAGTCATCATACCCCTTATATCCCGGGTGACACATGTACTTAAAGGTGGAAAAAAAATGGATTCTTCTATGATGGGACCCACTTAATAAAGGATCATATATTTTAGGTAAACATTCTTTTTTGCTTTCATTATTACACATTCTAGTCTTTTTTTTCCGAGTGTATTGATATATTCATTTCCTTTATCTAAAGTTTTAATTCTAGTTATAAACTCATTACATAATTTTTTATTTTTTAGTTATTATCAAAATTCCAATAATTATACTACTTATCAAAGGAGATTTTTTCTGTTTTGAATCGAGATTTTTTATCATTTTCAAAAAAGTTAATAAACTGGATGAATATGATATACGTTCAATATAAATTAATAATTTAATATAACTATAATAAATTATTAGTTTGAGTCAGATTTAATTAGTTCAGTTTAAGTTTAAGAAGTGAGTTAAATCATCATATAAAAAATATTTAATTAATTCACGTCTAATCTCCATACCACATATATTTCATCTTTTTAATTTAAAGTTTAAAAGAGGAGATTTTTTTGAAAAATTGAAAATTCGAAAGAAATTTTTAACAATTTTAAAGATTAAAAGCTTTTTCTAAGATTGATTTATATTTTTTACAACAAAATTTAAAACCAGACTTCCAAAATTGTTGGTGGTAAAGAGGTAGTGAGGAAGTAGAAGTTTTAAGATATGCCAATAAGATGCAAGATATGTAAAACACCATAAGCAAAACAAAAACAGGACAACAGAGCGTATACGGTGGTCGATTTTTACGAGAAAAAGACTTAGAATTTTGAACCTAGCAACTCTTTCTGGTGTCATGTTTCTTTACGTGTCCTTCCTCAGAAATACCATCCACGTGGGATTGGGAGGAGGTAACAAGAGAAGGAAGAAGGTAAAAGAACTTTGGTAGTTCAAGCTTTACTTGTATTCTTTGGTTTCATGAGGAATGGCTGATGCTATATGCATTTTCAACAAGGTTTGGAGATCTTGGCTATGGAACTTGCCTTTCTCTGAAGCAAAAGTTGTGGTTCTTTTCCTATTACTTTGTTCCTTTTTTTATTTCCTGAACTTAATGATTACATGACAGGTTTACAGGTTATTTAGTAGTTTTTGTCAAGTTTCTTGACTTGGTACAAGTGTAGCGATAATGCTGCGATCTGATACTTTCTAGTGAGCTTAGGTTCTGACCATTTCAGTCGCCTTGTTTTTCTCAAAATGATCCAACAGAATAAAGCACAAGACCCCATCACTTTATCTCTTCTACGTACTTTATTTTTTTTCCTTTTTCATGGAGAAATATAGATGGAACCCACAGTATGATTCTGAAACTCCATCGTCTTTAACTAGTATGTTCATGTTGTTTTCCAATTATAGTTTCGTATTCTTGTCTAACAGGACTAACTTTCAAATTCCAGGAATCATTGAGGGCTCCTAAAAAATCTCCATTGTTGCCTAGATTGGTGTTCTTAACTTTTGCTATGATCTGTGGAGTTTATATTTGCTCCATATGTATAAAGCAAATAAGCACCCAAGGAACTGCCAAATACCTGAACATCAGAATATTCCAGGAGCCGTGTAACACTTCAGGTATTGAACAATGGGAACTTCCCTACGTGCATTATCCGAAACCT
This sequence comes from Erythroxylum longipes, assembly GCA_027563885.1. Taxonomy (NCBI): domain Eukaryota; kingdom Viridiplantae; phylum Streptophyta; class Magnoliopsida; order Malpighiales; family Erythroxylaceae; genus Erythroxylum; species Erythroxylum longipes. The sequence continues at coordinate 2,157,514 of JAOQMS010000002.1, read as the reverse complement.
GAAACATTTGACAGGTACCCTGATAAGAAATTAAGTTTCAGCATGCTGTCTCGGTTTCAGATTTATGTTAGTTGATTATAATGACTATGACACGCTTGTAGGGAAGAGTGTGCCTGCAATCCTGTCCGATACTTTGCAATCCTGTCAATGCAAAGATCAGGAAGTGGATGGTTCGAGACGTTGTTAAATAGTCACATTAATGTAAGCTCAAATGGTGAAATTTTCGGATCCAAAGAGAGAAGAGCCAATATTTCTGCAATTGTGAAAGTACTGGACAAAGTTTACAATCTCGACTGGTTCAGTAGTGCTTCAAAGAATGAGTGTAATGCTGCAGTTGGATTCAAATGGATGCTCAACCAGGTAATTCACTCAAAAATTCTACACAAATCGTAGACCATTATCTTGCAGTTCCTCTGGAATTAACAGTTCCTCGATCAGATTAACGTGAACTTCCGATCCAATTGCCCTGCAGCAGAATCAACCGAAGGCAGCTTTTCTTACTCTCACTTCTGAGTTGAATCTTGTCCATGATGATTTGCTATTACCATTTTTTCGTAGGGAGTATTGGAACATCACAAGGGCATAGTAGATTATTTCAACGAGAATGGAGTTCATGCAATATTTCTGTTCAGAAGGAACTTGCTTCGAAGAATGGTGTCTGTGATGGCAAATTCATACGACAAAAGTAAGAGGTTACTGAACGGAACACACAAGTCCCATGTTCACTCCTCAGAGGAGGTGCTTTATCTCATCACACTCTCATGCCCCTTGTTAAAAAGCACCTGTCTCTAAGCTGATACATATTTGCAGGCAAAGGTTCTTGCAACGTACAAGCCGACAATAAATACCACAACCCTACTAGCCGAACTGAAGCATGTAGATGACAGAGCGATTAGGGCCATAAATTACTTCAAGACCACACGACACATTGTAGTTTATTACGAGGATGTCGTGGGAAACAACACCGTAAGGCTTAGGCCACTATGTTTTGTCTGTTGTTCAACTTTACCATCATCAAACCTTTTGATCTTCTTCATAGTTTCTAATGGCTGAAAACTTTGTGGCGTTTCAGAAGCTAAAAGAAGTGCAGGACTTCCTTAGGTTGCCATACAGAGAGCTTACGAGTCGTCAGGTTAAGATCCACACATCGCCTTTATCAGAACATATCGATAACTGGGATGAAATCGAACAAGTACTTAAAGGAACATCGTATGAAAGCTTTCTTCAATCGGATTATCAGATGTAGTGTCATTTTTTGGGCTGTAGGAGTTAGGAAGTTTGTAAATAACAGCTTTTGAATCAGTTACTTGGTCTGTTGGTTGTTCCCATAAGGATTATTTCAAGAGCTTTAATTAAATTCCAAGCCTTTATTCATGTGGAAAGGAAAAGAGTATTCGAATTGTCTACTACAAAATATATATTTTTTGTTTAGTTAACATTAAAATAAATTTATTTACTCTTATTTTTGCTATAAACAATCTGGTAACAGATCAATGAAATGATTAGAATCCGAATAATATATACAAAATGGTTCATTTAGAACCAATCAGAAGGGAAATTATCCATCTTCCTTCTGCATTTTCCCTTTTCTTCCTTCAGAGACCGACCTGAAAGCCATCAGGAAACCATTCTAAAAAATGAATTTCATTTCCTGAATCGACTCTCTCTTCCCTTTTGATTTGCTCTTTCCTGTCCCTACATAATCTATATACTTCCCACATAGTCATACGACATATCTAAGACCAATTTAAGCAGCAAGATCAGCTAATGACTCACAGCCATTGCTTGGTCCCACTTCTGATTTCTCTGTTTGTCTAATAACAAAGTGGTCAACTACCTTAACGGAATTCAGAGGGTCCTGTTGAGGAGAAGCTGCTCTCCATTTGCTAGGAAACCTTCGATGGTGGCTCATCTGCTGCGGTAGCTTTGGCTCCGCCTCCCAAAGTGAATCCAGTTTCCAGGTCTTTGGTACCTGTTTGCTGAATTGGATTAGAAACATGCGGACAGAAGTTACAGGGAATAATTCTGGGTATGTATATCGACTACCACACATGCGGACAGAAGTTACAGGGAATAATTCTAGGTATGTATATCGACTACCACTAACAACTAATCTCATATGATTGGTAAAACATCATATAGCATGAAATTGAGATGTTCATGAACATATAATCAAGTACAAACTGAAAATAACTTCGTCAAAACTTTTGTGGAGAAAATAAATCAAGGCCAGCTTGTTCATATACATGTATCACCAGCTAGTTCATATACACGCATCACCTGCTCATGCACATCATAGCACTTAAAGGACAAAATAAAATGTTAAATGAGAAGCAATAATTTGTAAGATCCTACTATGTTAACCTATCTAAAACAGCCTCTTTACTAAAAGGTAAGACTGCGTATTACTAGACCAACTCAGGACCCGTGTGTCAGCGAGACTTTCACTGGATTATTATCATTGTACTAAACCTAAATTGTCCACCATTATCGTAATTCCAGTCCTAGGCATAAACAACCACAAAACCTGCAGTTTTTAACACAACGTCAAGAGCAATTATAGGCATAAAACCATCCTCTAATATGGGCAAACAATCACCCGAGTATTTTAGTTCAGAATAGTGGACCCATAAGTATAAAAAAATTACTGTAAATAATAGCCAGCAACAAGTACTTACTTTATCTACTGCAAGTGTGAACACTTCAAGATCCCCATCCTTATTGATGTGAAATCGCGTAAATGCTTTGTAATTAGCAATCCGAAGGGAGGAGAAGGCCTCATCAAAGTGTAAATGAAGCCAATTAATGCCGATGTAGAGATAACTTCCAAAAATCAGTGAAACGACTGGAGTCGAGAAAACCCAGTAGTAGAGAAACACAGAAGCGTAATAAATTATAGCGCCCCCTCGTGACAGTGATGCCAATCCCTTCTTGCAAATACTATTCCGTGTGACAGCCATGACCTGACAATGTCTCTGGTGAGTATATAACATTACTCGAGTGATAACACCATAAATAAGTTCCTACCTCAGGAACATCAAAAGCAGACATGAGATACTTGATGCATGCTGGATAAAGGCCAAATGTCCACTTCTCTATGCGAGACCGAAGGCCAGTTGGATCTGGAAAGTGCTCACTTTCCACACTTCGGTACCACTGGTATAATGTATGATAACCTGGAATAGATCATTAACCACTATCACATAATCAGTGATCAAACATCTAAATTTTGGACCACAAGGGAAGCATCACTTTTGAAGTGGGAACTACATTTCAGGTGGAAGATACGGTCTTATATACTACTGATTCATCGAAGGATAAGATGGAATATACACCCCACAATCAATTTTTATATCACATAATCAATACTCATGACAATCACCTTGTAGAGAACCCACATAGCAATCTCTCTCATCACAATCATGACAATTTTAGACAGAAACAACTGAACTAAAAATCCACTTGCTGAAAATTCGAATGCAAAAAAAAAAGAGAAAAGAAGAAAATACTTGCCTGAAGTTGCAAGCAGCTTATGCCTGATGCATGTTTCAACACCCACTTCCAAGAGCAGCATAAGAATCAGAGCTGCTGACAGGTGTGAGAAAACATGAAGAATTCCAATTATGGCCCCTTTCCTTCGCGATATTTTCGATGGGACAAAAGTGATTGCAACACCTAGCAATAGCAGAGCACCTAACAAGGAGACATAAGACTGTCCCAGCACATATAGAAAAGAATTCCACACCGTGCCAAAGAAGCTTCTCAAGTGGCCAGAAAATGAATCAGCTTGGAAGATGTGGTCGAGCTTACACTGGAAATGGAAGGAAAAATAAGTAAATTCATGTCTATGTACCTTCCAACATCACATCCAAAGTTTTAGGAAGGTGCAACTGACGCTTTATTTGACTATGAATAGAAAGCAACTATAGCATCACACCCAAAGTTTTAGGAAAGTGCAAGTTCATAAAAAAAACATATACAAATAGGACAAACAAGTTCAGTTTCAGATTGCAGATCCAAATAATTTAGGCTATTCATGCCTAAAGCTCATGTAACAAGCATGAAATATGGAAAGTGGAAAGAACTGAAGAGACTCACCTGTGGGAACAATGAGAAGCTTAATAAAAAGTAAATAATGCCTCCAATAAAATCAAATTGCCAGTTCTTCTTTCGAAACTTTAAAATATTTCCTAGTGCAATCTGCATCAGATGAATGAAAAGCTAAAGAGTAAAGAAATGGAAGTAACTACAAAGAAACACACCATAAAGAATAAAGATTGAAAATCATCATGCAAAACTTACCCTGCTTGAATCTTCTAGAGAAGGATAAGCAGCCTTGGTCTCATAGGTGGTACCATGGAATCTTTTGAAATTACCAAATACATGGGTAGGATGTAAAAAAGCACCACCACAGCCATTTACAAGTAGATGTTGCACGTGAACTGGTCCATTAGATGGAACATATGAATGGCGCATATAATGGTGCAAGTCTCCAGCCACTCGAAGCTTACACCTTCCTCTCAAATAATCACATATAAGGTGAGAGACATTCTTTCCAGAAACATCATTCCAGTACCAATCATGAAGCCAATTAGGTTCATGCGTAATGATGATGACAGAATCGTTCTCGCCAACCTGAATCGAAGATAGGTAAATGACTATCTTGTCATTACTACAAACATATGAATTAGATGTCCTATAAGTTAGCCTACAGATAGTCCAATAGCTAATAGAATATGATTCTTATCATAACTGGTATAATATGATACGTTGCAGAATGGATAATTTGTTCACCCTGGCATTTCAAATTTTGAAACTTGTAACCGCTAATATGAAGTACAAATGTGTGAAGATAGAAAAGGCCAAACAAGTTGACAGTGATCGCATCTCATTCTGTACATTAAGTCCCGGAATCCACGAATATAGTCAAAAGAGAAAAAGAAGTACCTTCTGTTTTATTAATTCTGCAAAGAATTTGAACTGGTACACATCAATGTCATTATGAAGTGCTAAATCAAGACCAAAGGCCCACCATCGTTTAGGGAGTTGCAAGGCAAAATAGCTCTTCTTCTGTGGGATGAGCCAACCACCCAACCAGCTCTTGTGACATATATACCTCATGAAAGTATGAAGCCCATCAAACCAATCTGCAAAACCAAAAAATGACTAGCTGTGAAGCGATAAACTATCTTGAAAGTCTTTCCATCAGAAGAAACCATGGCCAAGTAAGGAAACACGTATCAGCAACAAGGTTAAAGAAATCACATCAGTAAATGCGCATTCAACACAAATCTTAAGACTCAGAACTCTTATTGGCTAGGAAAGAAATTTTTTAAAAAGAAATCCAAACAGAAACAAACCATGGTTTCCAGGAATGACAAAACACTGAGGCCCGTCATATTGCTTCAGTTCAGACACTCCACAGGGTAGCTCAGGCTTGTCAGCTGCTATATGCTCTGGCTTATACCATGGTGGGGGCTGTAGAGCATATTCAAAAGGACGAAAGAGTCTCTTCTCATAAGTGAATGCTGATGGATTAGGATATCTACAACAGAACCATGATATGATTAACTAGAAAAGGCTTTTATTCAAGAAGCACACGGCGAACAAAAATACTTTAAAACATACATAGATGTTCACAAACGATAAGCTTTTTAAAAACCTCTTCTGCTGCACTTAAAAGCCAACAAGTAAGATTTAGATCATTATTTATCAGTAAAACTGGGACTTAAACAAATTATTGCTAAATGCAGAAACAAAATTTTAAAAGCATATGACAAAATTACATATCTGAATTTATCCTTTTATGTTCTAAAACCAAAGATGACTTGTGACAACTAAATCCTTTGAAAGTAATGCCAAAAGCTTTGACTGCTACAGGTATACAGGACCTTATGTGACTGAATAATTTTGGGGCAAAAGCTGTTAGACAAGCAACCATATACAAATCTGATACAAACAATCCCACAAAATCATTTATATGATGTATACTAGAAACATAACAAACTTACGCAAGATCTCCTCCTATAAGAAGGAAGTTCCCACGCGGTAGAGAAAGCACAGAATCACCTCTTGTGATGCGAAGCGAAGGTTGTGCAAGTAGCCGCGCGACAGTATAAGATGGATTCCCTCCATCCCCAGTATCAGCCATAAAGTCAAACCATATATCTTCCTTTTCACTAAAATGGTCATATAATGTATCTCCTTGAGCTCCATCTTGCACCTTGTTCATTGCTGCCTGATGAAACATAATGGAGAAGATAGATGGTGTCATCATACTGAATAGTATCCAAAAAGTAAGTAACCATAAAATAAGATGTATGGGACCAACCAAAGTTGAAATTCACCATTCATTTTAGTGTTAACATTATAAAGCATAGCAGTTAAAAAAGCCATGATCAACGGTAATCTTATTTGACAATGGTCATTTTAGATATTTAAGGGAACAATTTGCTGTCAACCAACAGCTTTCCCTTCTAGTAGTGACAACCAAAACTAGGCCACTAACAGAAACTCAACAACTACGACAGAATTTACAGAGTCAATCTCTTTACTCAGCATATAAGCAATATGACTTACTGAAATTTACTTGTATGGAGAGAATAAGGGCAGAACATATCTCAAAAAGTATAAAAGACAACATGACACATGAACTAATATCATATAGCAGGATCGTTACCTGCATCATGCGCATGTCAAAACGACCAACAAACACTGTAACTGATACCAAGAGGTCAAATACTGTCTTGAACAGATCAGCAGAAGTTCTGCAACAAATAAGCATTGTAAAGTAAGAATAGCTAAGTGAAAAGGACTCCCAGAGATGACGTACTGACAAAAACAAGTAAAAGAAGGGAGCAAAGCAACAGATACCCTGAATACCATGGAACCATGTCCAGGAAGTCCGGCTTCATCTGCTTCTTCTTCAACTTCTCATACTCCTGGACTGACAAAGGGTGAGTAAGAGCCCACCTGTATACCCCCAGGACAGAATGAATTAGGAGAGAAACTAAATACAGTAAGAGTGACACAAACAAGAATAGCATAAAATGAACAACATAACCAAATCACTCTTCCAATCATAACTCTAGCAGTGAAACAGTCACAATGGATTGACACAATCATCCTTTACCTACCACCCCTCTCTTATTGATAAGATGGTGATAGATTGATGAAATCAAAATAAGAGATAAAAACAACCTTCCTATATGATCAAGGAAGAAGAGTTGGAAGCAGAATGAAAGAAATACCGATGAAACAATTTATATAAGTATTGCAATCTCCCAAAAAAAAAATCATTTTAAGATCTTGGGAGGGTAGAGTACGTCAAATACAACAAGGTGAATCTCATTGAACCGGTTGTTATAAAAAAATTTCTTTTTGGAACAGTTAATGCCAAGCGTAAAACGTAACACGCAAAAGATATGAATTGACACTTACCCAGTTGACCTTTCCACTACATAGTTGGCAATGTATAGGCCAATAAATGTTGCCCATAACGAATATATTGGAGAAATTTCATCAGACGCTGCACATTCACTTCCCGTGCAGCCTAACTGCAAATAAGGTAAGAAAACATGAAAAGTTTGGAATGAAGAAAGACAACCATCTCAACATGTTTAGAGCATTGCTTAAAGTGATCCAAATTTAGAGCTTGCAGCTTTACCTCCCCATAAATAACCCATTTAGACAAAAGGGGATAGTCACTCGCTGACCCAACTGGAGCAAACCAAGATGAGCAAACTTGGTCCTTTAACTCATTCATACGAAGAAATTTTGCCAGCCATGCATTTCCCTCCCCTTTCTTCCTAAAAGAAAACCAACCAGTACTTCTACTTCCGGGCAGCTTATGTCTTGTGATAGCACGGTTACCACAGTGGCTATAGAAAACACAGCAGGCTACACTGAGGACCTAATTCAAACACGGGACTCAAATCAAGGGTAAGAATATGTAGCAGAGGCAAAAACTTGTAACAGGATATGCAGAAAGGACCACATGCTTTTGGAAAACTTACAGCACAATTCTGGAGAATGGTCAAGATCTCTGGTCTTTTTCCAGCAACACGAGAAACAAGACCAATGTACCACAGGCCATAAAAGATTATGTGGAAGACGAGAAGAAACAAAATTGATGAGACATAAATTGTCAAGAATAGGGACAAATTCATCCTCAAATCCACTCCCATGGACTGAAAACTAGGGAGATGATACACAGCTGCAAGTAAAATCCAAACAATGTACCTGCAGAACCACAAATGGGGAAGTAATTAACACCTCAATCAAGCTCAACACAAACACCTCAGACAAGTATTAAAATTTTGATAAGGGGAGTAAAACACAAACTTACCAGCGACTGAAGTTTGAGTAGCTGGGTTTGAAAGTCTTCCCTAGAAATGGTGAAGAAAAGAAATAAAAGAAACCAAGCAGGCAAGCATACATAGACCACCATTTAACGTTCTTGTCCAGCTTCTCTATAAGGGTATGCATGTTATCCGAAGAGATAAAGAACAGGCAACCAATAACCACAGCAATGATGGCATGGCGGGAATGCTCGTGAGGATAAGGACTTGTGTACGCCAAGATAGTCCTCACTCTCTCCATTTTGAGGGTATCTAACAAATCAGAACCCATATCTCAATCTTGCACAATTTCACTCTCTCAAGGCAAGTGATTCAATAGTTCGAAGACTCCGCAAGACAAACGTAAACTGATTATTACTCACCTTCGTTTCTCGTTATTAGAAATTATTTACCAGACACTCAACGTCAAAGAAGTGGTTAACTAGCAGAACGGACACTAGGGTTTAAACTATTTTTTTTTAACGTAAAGTCTCGAAACACGATGAACATAAGACACCAATCCCAGAAACAACCTCAAAATGCACAAACACAACCGAAACAAAGCACTCCTCCCAATTCCGACAAAAAACACAAACACGTGTGTGAAAGAGAGGAGCGAGGTACCTTACCTGAGAGAAATGAAGGGCGAAGGCTAGAAAGAGAAAGGAAAGCGAATGCGTGCATGTGATGAACTAAAAGAACACAAAGGAGGAATACGGATATGCTATTACATCAAACCAATTGACTTGGCATCTCGGATGTCTGGCAGAACATAGCCATGGTATATTCTCTTTCTTTTTTTAATTCAATTTCAATCCTTGATTTTGCTTGCAGAACAAGAATAATATAAAAGTATTGAAAATTGAAAATTGAAAATTGAAAATTGAAAATTGTCCCAAATCAAACTAATGTAATGAAACGACCCTTCGTATTCGTCTTCTTTTTGCGTTTTATTCGTTGACTAACTGTTGGGTCGTGATATTTCCTGTGATTGATTGCTTTTAGAGAATGGCGCTTGTCCAAAACTTGCGTATAAAACATTCTCTTCCCCATCCTCTTCACACTAATTAATATGGCCGGTCGGGCCGGATGTTATGCGATCCAAATACCTTTTTCGGCTTTGGAGGGTTGGACCGTTATGGTTTGGACTGTAATCCTGTTTAAGAAATCTTATACTCTTGAAGCCCAACGTAAACTCAAAATTTGACCGAGTCGGTTGAGTCTTTGTTTCTTACTTACACGCAAGTCTGCATTCTCCACGTGCAATATTGCGGTTAATAAGATATATTATCCCTCAGCCGATCTACGTGGCAAGTGCTCCAACAAATAAGAATCCAATTTTGTCACAACTTCACTGTCATCATTTATGATTAGTAGGGTTAAGAGCTCTAAAATAATCATTGGATCCTTATCTATTATTTAATTTTGATTTAATTTATTATTTACGTGATTTATTTAAGATAAATAATTTTTAAAGTTTTGTGTTTATTAAATAATTTATTTGATGTGACCCAATTTCATTTATTTAAAGTCAACTAAGATGAAATTCATCTAAACAAAGAAATAAGTCTTAATTAGAGACTAATTAAGATTTTTATTTTTTGATGAATTCAAACTCTACTTAGATAATTATGTTCAGTTATGCTTGATGACTTACAAATAAATATTGACACTTTTCAAATGATTTAATTATTTAAATATAATAATAATTATAAACTTATATTTATTATAAGCAGGGCAGAGTGCACAAACTAAAGATAAACTTTATTGCTTCCTGGAAAAAAAAAGACACAAAATTCTACAAGAAACTATTCTATTTATAAAACCATAGCTAACTAAAAAGCATAAACTTAGGAAATGCAACCGCTAACTCCTATAGACCAGGAAAACTAAAAACAAACTTAAACTAGTAAGTTAGACCCAAAACAAACTCCTATTGACTAGGTCAACAAAGAAATTCAGCAGATATTTCTAACAATCCCTCCCTGTTTCAAACTTTCAGTTAAGACTTATCAAGTGCACAAGTTCCAAGCAGTCCCTTTAACTTCTGAAACGTAGGCAACTTCAATGGCTTAGTCATTATATTAGCTACTTGATCTTCACTTTTGCAGTATACAAGATCAAATTTTCCATCCTTTGTGAGGTCCCTCAGAAAATGAAACCTTACGTCTACATGCTTGCTTCTTCCACGTATAATAAGATGTTTAGATAGTTTGATGGCAGAATTATTGTCACAATAAATTGTAGTGGCACCCTCTTGCTGGAAATGTAACTCTTCCAGTAGTTTTCTTAGCCATATTGCTTAGTAAGCACAAGTTGTTGCAGCCATAAACTCTGCTTCAGTTGTTTACAAAGTGACAATAGCTTACTTTTTTGAAGACCATGAAATAGCTCCTGATCTTATAATGAAAACATAACCTAAAGTACTCTTTTTATTGTCCAAATCTCCAACATATTCACTATCTGTAAAACTAAATAAGTCTGATTTCTCATATTTCTTGTAAAACAGATCATAATTTGCAGTTCCTTGCAAGTAGCGAAAAATTCTTTTATAGCATGAAGATGGATGTCCCTTGGACATTTCATATATATACTAATAAGACTTACAGTATGCATTTATGTCAGGTCATGTTGCGATCACATACATTAAGGTTCCCACAATTTGGTTGTATAAAGTGTTGTCCACCTTTCTTCCATCAGGATCTCTCTTAAGCTTCAAACCGTACTCAGTTGGCGTGCAAACAGAATTGTAATTCTTCATTTGAAATCAATCCAAAATTTCTTGCACATATCTCTTATGAGAAATAAATATACCAGCAGAATTTTGCACTACTTCTATATCAAGAAAATAATGCATCAATCCAAGATCAGATATATCAAATTCAACCATCATGGACTGCTTAAAATTTTCAAACATAGCAGAATCATTTCCTGTGTAAATCAAATCATCAACTTATAAGCACACAATAAGCATCTTTCCTCCTCCACCAATCTTAATAAAGAGAGTATGCTCATATGGGCATTTTTGAAATCTTTCTTTTAGAAAATAGGCTTTAATTCAGCTATACCAAGCACTTGGAGCTTGTTTTAGCCCATATAATGCCTTTTTGAGTTTATAAACCTTACTTTCACTTCCAAACTCTACATAGCTAGGTGGTTGGTCAATAAATACCTGTTCTTGAAGGTCACCATGCAAAAATGCTTATTTTACATCCAATTGGAAGATTGGTCAGGAGCCTTGTGCAGCTAGAGCGAGATTACCAATTTGATTGTATCATGCCTAGCAACTGGGGCAAAAACCTCCTTGTAGTCAATTCTGAATTCTTGTTTATAGCCTTTAGCCACCAATCGTGCTTTATATTTAGCAACTTCTCCATTCTCTTTGAGCTTTGTCTTGTATACCCACTTCATGCCGATTGTTTTTTGGCCTTTTGGAAGCTCTGTCAAACTCCCAAGTGTTGTTTCTTTCAATGGCTGAAATTTCAGCATCCATAGTATTGGACCCTATTTCCAGAGCCCAATTATCATTCTGGAGAAAAGCGTGAGCGGGTTTCCTTGTAGGGTTATTCTAATGAACCCTCACTTTGTTGTCATCTCACAAGGGTGGGTTTCCCCACACCAGGCCAACACCAACATCACAATTTGACTTCTTCAAGACAATTGTAACTAGACGTCTCTAGTTTATTTTGAAACAAGAACAATCTCATTCGGAGCTCTATAGCTCAAGATATACTAAAAAAATCCAAAGTATGTTCATAACCTAATTATGCCCTTCTAACCGATCCCTCATTTTCCTTCCGTCAATCTTCTTCGAATCATCAAAAAAGGCTACAAATTTTTGTGTAAAGGTAGAAAAATGTTTCAGGAATATATTGCTTCAATAATCACTTAATTTGGAGGTCGGGTTATGAAGTTATGGCCAAAAGAATCAACCATGCTCATGTCCTCAATCACATTGTACCTATCTCGGAACAATTGGTATAACTTTCACTAGGGATATCAGATTAAGGTATTATTTAGACGGTTTTGACAAGGAATTTTGTATCTACAACTTTTGTGATAAACTCAAAATGAGATTTTGTCATTTGAAGGGTTAAAACACAGGCCGTGTGAAACAACATGGGCAGACTGTGTAACCTTCAGGTCTGGAAATTTTTCTACATTAGGAATACATAGCCAGTGTGAATATACACGACCTGACCGTGTAACCTTCGGGTGTAACAAAAATTTCACCCTCCAAGACCCCTCCAATGATCGTAACTCCATTCTAACATCTCTTTTAATCATAATCTCCTCAAATCCACCTCTTCTAGTGCCATATCACTTCAATCTCCATAGTTGTTCCGTATATACATACCTTGCGACATCCTAACTTGTAATGGTCATACTCTCAACTACGATATCCAAAAATCACATACTTTATACCGTTTGAAAGCTAAAACGTTAAGCTACAACTTTCATGAAGACAACTTAGGCTAAATATACCTAGATAGATACAGTTTTTCTTTTGAGTTCAGAACACAATCTCTTCACCTATAAAAGCCTGCAAAATGCAATATCTCTTTGTATCAATCCAACTACTAAGTACTTTTGAATCTCACCTTAATGATTTATCACATGTAATCCTTCCAACTCTAACATGCTATTCTAATACTAACAACAATTTGCAATCTCAACAAACAAGAATATGCACATATACATTCCATTATACTCAACCTTTAAAATAACATAATCATACATAAAAAGGAACTTCTCAAT
>JAOQMS010000002.1:2120712-2144317 GCA_027563885.1 Erythroxylum longipes | reverse complement strand
AGGGTGGGTTGCGGGCTGCAACCCACCCTTGTGAGATGACTACAAAGTGAGGGTTTATTAGAATCCCTACAAGAAAACCCGCTCACGTTTTTCGACTCTGGAATGATAGTTGGGTTTCGGGAATGGGGTCCAACACATAGTCTTTCTCCGTTTTGAGTTTGTGATAGCATCATTAAATATAGCTGGACCACAATTTGAAAATAAGGCAAATGTCCAAGTGGATCCTCAAACTGATCAAGCTCAGTTACCTCATAGTCTTCCATCCATGCAGGTCTTCTTTTAACACATTGAGGTCTTTCTTCTACTCCAACTGGTGGAATACTTTGAGTGACAGTTGGTTATTGCTCGCTGTTTGTAGGTTGTTGCCTTATTTCTTCATTTTCACCATCAAAATCAACTTGTATATGCAGTTTAGGCTTGTTTGCATCACTAGTCCATAATTGTTCTTCATTGAAAAACACGTTGCTACTACTGAAAATTTTCTTAGTCATCGGATTATACAATCTGTATACCTTTGATTGCTCATAAGTACCAAGGAAAATGCATTTCTCACCTTTGTCATCAAGTTTACTCCTCTTTTTATCTGAAACATATGCACATGCTATGTAACCAAAAATTATAAAATGGTCTACGCTTGGTTTTCATCCACTCCAAGCTTCTTCGGGTGTCAAATTTTGAACAGCAAGTTTAGGGCTTCTATTCAGTACATAAATGCTCCAATTGATAGCCTCATGCCAGAAACTTTTCTGAATTCCACTGCCTTTAAATATAGTTCACACTATGTTTAAGATTGTCCGATTCTTCCTCTTTGAAATGCCATTTTGCTGTCGCATATACGCAGTAATAACTTGTTTTTGAATTCCATACTCCTCGCAAAAATTTTCAAATTCTTATGAGTTGTATTCTCCACCATGATCACTGCAAAGAATCTTTATAGACATGCCTGCTTCTTTTTCAACTCTTGCTGAAAAAGTTTTATATTTTTCTTGCAAAAAATAAACCCAAACTTTTCAACTATAATCCTCAATGAACATTATAAAGTAACGTTTACAACCATTTGATGTTGGACTTATAGGTCCACATAAATTAGAGTGAAAAAGTTCCATCACCTTCTTTGCTCTCCATGATCTTCCTTTTTAAAAATTATCTCTATGTTGTTTCCCAACTACACATTCTTCAAGAATTTGGGAAGGGCTTTTGATTTGTGGTAGACTAGTCACCATGTTCTTCAGCTGTAACGTTTTCAGTCCTAGAAAATTAAGATGTTCATAGAGAAAATGCCACAACCAACCCTCGTCCTTTACTTTTGTAGAGAAGCATGTATGAGTAGTGTTGTTGAGATACAAAGGGAACATCCGGCTTTTTGTCATGTTGATTTGAGCAATCAAACCCAATCTGCTGTCTTGAATACGAGAAGCTCCTTTTTTTTAATAGTAATCTCATATTGCTTCTCCTGGAGCTGTTTAACACTAAGTAAATTAGTTTTCAATTCTGGAACAAAATAAACATTAATTAGTTTTCAATTCTGGAACAAAATAAACATTAGAGATAACTTGAGTAGAGTTCTCCTTGGTGTGGATCTTAACATTGCCTTTGCCCATGGAAAAAACTGTAAATTTGTCACCAAATGTCACAGTATTGTGAAATGTTTTATCTGAGTCTAAAAATACAGATTTATCTCAACACATGTGATTACTGCATCCTATATCCAAGTACCAAACATGTTGACAAATGTCGTTTTTTGCATAACTGGCCATCAACAGAGAAGCTTCTTCTTCTTTCTCCAAAAAATTTAATTTTGCACCTAAATCTTTCTTGAAACCAGTCCTACATTTAGACCTATAGTGCCTATACTTATGACAGCTAAAGCATTTGATATTGGACTTATCATGATCTCTTCCTTTGATATTGGAGTCTGCTGCATGATCCTCGTCTGTTTTAGAGTTAGCTACATAAATTTGGTTTGCTTTTTGATGAGAATTCTTGTCCTTCTATTTCCCTTTTCCACGCCTAAAACCTTTTGGATTGGTTACTACCTTTAGAGCTTGCTCTTCTTTCTCCTACTGGACAACTTTTTGCTCATGAACCAACAAAGAACTTTTTAATTCATCAAGTGAAAGCACATCAATGTCTTTAGATTCTGTTATTGAACAGACAATGAAATTAAATTTTGGTGTCATTGATCGAAGAATTTTCTTCACAATAGTGACATCCTCTAATTTTTCACCATGAATATGCATCTTGTTAGAAATTGTCATTGTTTTAGTGAAAAAGTCTGTAACAGACTCTCCTGACTTCATGCGTAAAGTCTCAAATTCAATCCGTAGTCCTTGAAGTTGTACCCTCTTTGCCCTTGCATTTCCTTGGTACTTTTTCTTCAAGGAATCTCATATATGTTTGGAGGTATCTTTGCAAAGAATTGTCTCCAAGGTTGCTCGATCAATAGCTTGGAAAAGATAGTTTTTGGCCTTAAGATCTTTCAGCTTTAGTGCATCTAATTCCACTTTTTGCATCTCTGACAATATTGCTCCAGCTAAGAGCTCTTCGATTCCATATTCAACAACATGTCAATACTCTTTGGACCTCAAGAAGTTCTCCATCAACATGCTCCAATGGTCATAATGACCATCAAATCGTGGAATTGCTAGCTGCACAAATGTTGTTTCAGATGCCATTTGCTATTGTAAAACAAAATGAGGTAAAACAAAAACGGAGTTGCTATTTCACTCTTTCTCACTTTTGTGTCCGCTCTGGATTTTTCACTCTCTGTATCCAAGCTCTGATACTATTGTTAGGTATGTGAAAGTAGGATAGAAAATATAAACTTTATTGCTTTCCGAAAAAAAACAGACACAGAATTCTACAAGAAGCTATTCTATTTATAAAACCATAACTAACTGAAAAACATCAAATTAGGAAATGCAGCCACTAACTCTTATAGACCAGGAAAACTAATAACAAACTTAAGCCAGTAAGTTAAACCCAAAAAAAACTCCTATTTCCTATAAACTAGGAAAACTAACAACAAACTTAAGCCAGTAAGTTAAATCCAAAAACAAACTCCTATTAACTAGGTTAACCAAGAATTTCAGCAGCTATTTCTAACACAAACAACAACCTTAAAAAGTTCCCCTTTTTTCGGCTCTAAGGATTAGAGATGTCAATGGGCTAGGCAACGGTTAGCCGGCTTGACCTTAGTGCATGTTGGCCTGTGGCCTAGCCCGACCATTGGTTGACCTGCTCGTGACCTAGCTTGACCATGGATTGACCGATTCGTGGCCCATCGGGCTAGGCCAACTCGACCTTTCGATTTTAAAAAAAACTTCCATAATGACGTTATTTTTAATAAAATAACGTCGTTTTGAAAGTAATAGTCAAGTCACAGGTCGATCCGCCCACCCACAACCCCGTTAACCTGAGCTAAAATTAAGTCGAGCTAAGCCTATAGTCAACCCGTCCTAGCCACGACCAATGTTGAGTGGGTCGCAGGCTAAGTCAGGGCATTTTTGACTTGTCTGTTAAGGATTTGTTCGGATAAGTTCTCATACTTGTGTAAACAAAACCGAGTGACTGACCGTGTTGTTGTGACACGACGTCAGAAGAAGCAGGTGGTGTGGTAATTTGTGGTTTTTGCCATTTAATGAAAATAAAATGAAATAAATAAAATAATATAATATGTCAAAATATCAAAACAGACTAACAGTGAAGGGTGCAAGTGTATAATAAGCAAAGAGGTGGCGGCGGATCAGGAACGGAGAAAAAACCAAAGTGGTATCACATGCATATCCCCTTTTAACTTTTGTTTTCTATTATCCCACTAATCCAACGGACACCATCGTCCCATCCAACGGTCCTAACGACAACCGCGTTCATCAAAACCAATCCGATTATTTATTTATTTTTCATTTTAACATAAATCTTCTCCTTAGACCCTAACCCAGCCCAAACCAACCCTACGCTTTCTTTCTCTCTTTCTCTCTCTATCTTTCTTTCTCTCTGCAAACTCAGATTTATTACTCTTCTTTCTTTTTTCTCGTTAATCTTTGTCTAGTCTGTAGCGGTTACCATTCGAGAGTAAGATGCAAAGCGGCTCCGATTCGCAGCAGCCACCGCAGAAGGAGCAGAGTAATATTAATAACCAACGCCAACAACAACAGCAACAACAGCCGCCGCTGCCGCCGCCGCTGCCGCAGCAGCAGCAGCAGCAACAGTGGATGGCTATGCAGTATCCGGCGGCGGCCATGGTAATGCAGCAACATATGATACCAGCTCAACATTTTGTGCCACCGCCGCTGCCTGCACAACACTACATGGCGTATCACCAATACCATCACCATCCTCCGCATATGCAGTCTCCGCTGCAGAGTCAGGGATCTGGTGGCGGCGAGAATAAAACTGTTTGGATTGGTGATTTGCATCCTTGGATGGAAGAGAATTATCTCCACAGCTGTTTTGCTTCCACAGGCGAGGTAGAGTTGGTTTTACGTTTCCGGGAATGAGAAGTTTAGTGCTTGTTATTAGAACAGATACGTGAAGTTTATAATATGTTTTTAGTTTTCTAGGAATGAGTGACTAATGCATAGTTAAAAAAACAATTTAAATGGATTTCATGACATGATAATCTACGTGCATTGTTGATGATGTACGAGCTAATAGTGTAATTGATAATGAAATAGTGGCAGGGAATTAACGCAATTTGGAAGATTATCCTTGTTAGTGAGATATGTCAGAATAAGCGAGATTTAGATTTGCAAGTCCTATTGAAACTCTGCTGAATTGTTGTGTCTTTGGGATGAGGAGTATAAACTTTTAAGCTTAAATGGTTAAAGATTGATGACATTGTTTAAAGATACGAACTGACTATATTTTTATTTTTGTTTTTTCTAACACATAGTCATGTAATGTTCAGATTGCTTCCATTAAGGTTATCCGCAATAAGCAGACAGGTTTGTCAGAGGGTTATGGATTTGTGGAATTTTTTACTCACGCAACAGCCGAGAAAGTTTTACAGAACTATTCTGGTATTTTAATGCCTAACACAGAACAGCCCTTCCGTCTCAATTGGGCTTCATTTAGTACGGGAGACAAGCGATCGGATAATGCTCCCGATCTTTCCATATTTGTAGGGGATTTAGCTGCTGATGTTACAGATAGTTTGTTGCATGAAACTTTTTCTAGTAGATATCCATCTGTTAAAGCTGCAAAAGTTGTATTTGATGCCAATACTGGGCGTTCAAAGGGTTATGGTTTTGTAAGGTTTGGAGATGAGAATGAAAGAACGCAAGCCATGTCTGAAATGAATGGTATGTACTGTTCAAGTAGGCCCATGCGCATTGGTGCTGCAACTCCAAGGAAATCCTCTGCTTATCAGCAAGCAGGTACTTGGTTTTGCAATTGGTTTCCATAAATATAATCTACTGGTCTGTCCAAACTACGATTCATAACTTAATTTTGCTACTTACACCTAGCTGTTCTACTTTACCTTTTGAAACATGTTTTAAGAATTATCTGAAGATTATCCAATCTTCTTGATCTCTGACTGTGATCCATAGCACTTATTCTGTTTGTAAGATATTTGTAGGCAAATGGATATTTTTTTTGGGGTTCCCTTGGCCTTTTACGAAAAAGATATCACTCAATTCCTGCATATTTTTTTAAAATATTTTCCGATAATTGATGATTGATCCTTCTTCCTTCCATTTGTAATACCTCACAGCTATTACAAATCCACATTTTGATAGGATTTTTTTCCCTATTTTTATATGAATTGTGACCAGGAATTATTCCTCTTCCACTTCTTGTCTTAAGGTAGATTTTTTTTCTGAAAGAGCTACTTGTAAAAGAGGTTTGACTATTACACGTTCTCTCATCTTATAAATCAGTTTGAGACTTTTAGATATTTATTCTTTTTGTATTTTACTTTCAAAATTTCCACAAGTTCTACCTTTCACTCCAAGGTTTCTGTTTGTTATCCTTGAAAAAAGGTACATTTCGCACCTAGATTGATTGTCTTTAGGGTTTAAATTCTTTTGTTCCATAACGAGTCAAGAGGTATAGACAGTAGTAAGTAAGCTTTTAACGGTGAACAGAATTTGGTAACAGGTTCATAGCTTTGGATTGAGATGCGGGACTAGATGCTGTTTACTCACGTATTTCATGTCATTTTTTATCTATTATATTGGATTGTGTTTGTAAAGTCTCTTGCATTAGATAATTTAAGTATACGAAAGGTCCTTACTTTTTGTTCTAGATTATTTCATCTTTAGCAAACAATTCTGGGAATGCTTTAATCAAATTGCTAACGTTTATAAAATATGAATCTTCATGTATTGATGTTGTAATGATAAATGTACTTGTATGTAAATCTGATGGCATCATTATTATTGTTGCTTCCTTCCTTCGTTCACACTAATGGCAGTTTTGATTATTACAGGTACGTACTTGCTTTGTTGGAAAACAGTTCAGAATGTCAGATTTTAATATTGTTTGATTATACGTTAGAGTTAGGATAGAGAGTTGGTTGAAGGAGCCTCTGGGACAAATTTGTTAGATTTGTGAGTTTGGATGCAATCTGTAGGAAATACTGTTGGCTTTCAGGGAAGTATGATTGTCGCTATGGGCTGTCTATATATTACAATATTATAAAGTAACATCTAAAGATCCTAGGCATTATCACACGATTTGGATTCTTCAGTGTTCTTGAATAACAGAATTAGTGAAACAAGAATCTTTTACTAGGGACTAAATGCTGGAGAAAACAAAGAAGGGGATGGAGGTTGGCATGGCCCGTATGGCTGAATTGTTTTAACTCATATACCAATTCTGGCATTTATACTGATCATGGCAAAAACATTTCTTTTCTTTTCTCTGTCCTCCAAACTGACAAAAGTTCAAATGCAAGGCTATATTACTATATGTGTAAGTTGACTATACGTGTTTTTATTTCCTAATGCTATGAATTTCCAGATCTATTCATCTAGTTGCATTCCTACAGATGTTTCTAACATAAATTAAACATTAAAGGCTCACCTAGTTTGGCAATTTGCTCGGTCACTTTATCTTCTTCTTCTTCTATAATTTCTTTTTTCTTTCTAGGAGGATATGCATCGAATGGTGCTTCTACTCAAGGCTTTCAATCTGATGGTGATTCCACGAATACAACAGTGAGTTGTCAGTCCTGTTGAAGTGATTTAATCCTAGGAACTGTACATAAGGTTCTTGGAGTAAACATTTCTTTCATGTAGATATTTGTTGGAGGACTTGACCCTAATGTCACAGATGAAGATCTCAAGCAGCCGTTTTCTCAGTATGGTGAAATAGTATCTGTTAAAATACCAGTTGGTAAAGGATGTGGATTTGTTCAATTTGCTAACAGGTAAAGAACTTTGTGATTGTCACTTCACTTTTGAGGGGATACTGAATTATTGGCAATTTCTCATGATTGAGTTTCTGTATGATTCTTTCAACCATGTTTGACAGGAGTAATGCTGAGGAAGCATTGCAGAAATTGAATGGGACTGTAATAGGGAAGCAAACCGTGCGTCTCTCTTGGGGACGTAATCCAGCAAATAAGCAGGTAGGTATTATCTGAATAATAATAGCCATTTTGCATCACTTTCTTCACTACTTTTACGTTGATTTGGTATACATGTGTACATTTATATACCTACCTCCGTCCCCTATCTTATATTTATGTGGTCTAATAGCTGAAAATAAGGAAAAGGAAAAATAATCATGGCTGATGGTAGGAATTGTTTAATCAAGCTATAAAGTTTGGCACAGTATTGTACAAAATAGAGGCACTACCACATTACCAGGATGGAAAAGCAGACACCTTAGCTTAGATATACTGCCAACTAGGTGTCTATAACAACTTGCATTGTCGCAGATCAAGTTTCCTACTAACATAATCTTCATTTGTTTCCAGCATCTGTTACAGTTATTTATATGTTTGTTCTTGGTATGCAACAGTTCAGAGCCGACTTTGCCAACCAATGGACCGGTGCCTACTACGGCGGTCAGGTGTATGATGGTTATGGATATGCTTTACCACCATCTCGTGATCCAGCAATATATGCTGCAGCATATGGGGCTTACCCTGTATATGGAAGTCATCAACAACAAGTGAGCTGAATGATAATGCACCGCGAAGTTTTGCTCACGCTGTAAGTGGGAAACATTCTGGTTCCGGAAACCTAATTCTATCGGTAATGTAGAATTCTTATAAAATCCCTCCAAATTTGTGGAGTGGAACTGAATTTTGATGACTTTTAGTAGCATTTCCTAGGAATTTAATTTATCAATTTGTTTAGGATTCTGGCAGCCTGAATAGGAACCTATTTATCGAAATACATGGTTCTGCAAACTGTGTGTGGTAGTGTGTGTTTCATGAATAAAATAGTTGAAAAGAGAGCTTCTACATGTGTGATAGCGTCTTGCTCATGAAACATAGATTCATTCGTCCCTTATAAGAAGCAGTCGGCCCAAGTACCTGAATCAGGTTGCAACTTTCAGGTGCTTAAAATCCTGTCAACATTCAATTGTTGTTTGCAACACGTTCATACTGAAATGATCTAAACCTTTCCTCTTGTGACGAATTAGTATTAATGGATCGTTCCGGATCAGGTATTTAAACTTGATTGAATTCGGTTTTAAACAAGGCTAATGTTATTCATAATGAGTAAACATGTTTTCTAATCATAGGTTAAGTTACACCATAATAAATAATAGTCAATCTTAATATGCTGCTCTCTTCATTCTTTTTGGTTGATACATACAGATAAAACAAAATCACGCCATAAAGCCAGATTCTGATTAGAACTAAAGCGTCGTGAATGATGTCTGCATTGCGATTATATTGTTAACGTAATAAAGTGGCTTTGAAGTGTCCCAAAGTCCCCCGATCAGTAGGGAGCTTGTTAGGGGTGTTGGAGAGATGATGATAGGCAGGTACGATCGAGGACGCGGACAATGATGGCGACAAGTGGGTGTCTATTTTAACCTTAATTGGCTTTACAGTCTACGACTCTACGATCTCCGGAGAGGTGTGCAAGTGTTCCTTTTGGAATAATGTCATGTAACGTAAAGTAAGTAACGTAATCTATTGTTTTGTGCTGTTCCCAAAATATTGGAGTGCGTGGTTTTTCAGGCCCACCATCAAACGATACTCCTTTTAGGAGCAGCTTCATCTTAGTTTGAACGGCACTGATGCAGCGGCGCATGGGAGAGAAATGGGCACGGAGGTACGGAAATATGGATGAGCTGGCAAGTGTTGGACTCATGGGGCGCACGACAGCCTCGGGCTGGGTAGGGCCTGTGGGACGCAAGTATCTCTCTTTCTTTCCTTTTCGGTCTTAGCCTAAATTATAATACTTCCCTCCTCAGTCATCATTATAATATTGAATAATAATAAGTTCGTTTTCTTATATATATTTGGTAAGAAATATAGTTCCTATACAAATCCTTTTTTTTCAATTTTAATGTTTAATAAAAAGTTTTTCCTTTGTTTAAGTGATGTGCAACTTTTTAAATAATTTTTAAATATTTGAAATATAATTCGAAATCTTAAAAAATCTAAATAGGGGTGAACAATTAATAAAGTCACTTATCCAAACAAACAAATTATAAATTATTTATATTTTAAAAACTTGTACCGATGGGCATATAAAAATATTTTTGTTGACTTTATAATTTAAAAAAACATTTGCCCTTCTCTAATTAAAGCAATTTTTAATTTATAAAAAAATATGCTTATTAAATTGATTTATTATTCAATCGTTAATGTTCAAATAAAAATAATTATATTGTTCCTAACATTTATCAAAAACCACAAATATGAAGTCACTTATTGAACCTCACTGCATTATTGTTCTCTATTCTCTGAAATAGAAGAAGATGGAAATGGATTGTCAATATAGAATCTTTTTAAAATTTTGACATTGGCTTGAATTAAATTAATTTTAAGTTTGAGATCATTTAAAGTACAATTCAAATTTAATCCAAAGTTTGAACAGATTTGAATTATACAACTTGAACTTACTTGAATTAACTAAAATAATATTATTTTAAGTTGGGTCATTTAGATTGAGTATTGAATGAATTCTTGGATTCAAATTCAACTCAAATTTTAAATAATTTAGTTTAATTTAAATCAAATCAAACCGAATTAATATTAACATCTATGCATAACTATAACATTAAATTAGACCGAACGTGGACCAAGAATTTAGGCTTAACCTGAGCGTAACTCGAGCTTAAATTAGAGTGTAATTTAAATTTAAAATATTTATTTTATTCAAAGAATGCGATCTATATTTGATATATTCAAAATTTAAATTATGCTAATTTAAATTTATGTTTAGAATTTAAATTTTAAAAATTAAACTTTAAACTCAACCGACTCAAACTAAATTTATTAACGTCTAAGTCAAATGCTATCCCTATTCTCTGTTCTCTAGGCTTATTTAATAATATTAATATCACCTTTGGGGAAATTTATCCCACACGCTACTTTATCTTCAAGGATAACTCTCAACGGCGACGGCATACAAAAAGAGAAGGAAGGCACACATTCGATTGGTTGATTGCTATCGAAATCTGCCACGTGGTACTTTGCATCCTTTCACGGTAACCTGTTTTTATAATACTGATAGGACGAGCCGCATTTAATAATAACTCTGTCGGCAGATATTTTGGATTTTGACTAAATTATTGGGAGTCGGTGGTTAATTAATTTGGTAATTGCAAACCTTTGCTCTCTCTCTCTGTCCAACGTCGCTCAGCCCATGGCACAATCGCCACTCACTCTCTTCCATCTCACTCCGTCTTCCCCTCCTTCTTTTTCTTCTTTTGCACCGCCACTTCACCGCCGAGCTTTCGGTGTCCGAGCTTCGGCGAATCCTAATACTGATTCTCCGACGTCTTCGCCGCAGGTTGTGGTCACCAGAGAACGAGGAAAAAACGCCAAGCTCATTAAAGCACTGGTACATTAAAAAACGGAGTTTGTTTGTTTATTTACTATTAGTCTCTTTATCTATGGTTTCTTTAAGTGCATTTTCGGTTTGGGGTGGAAGTCCGAATTTTGTGAGTTGAATACTGATTTTTTTTTCCATGTGAATGAATAGTCGTACCTCCATAAGGAGACTCCGTCTTACAAGGGCACGGGATCACCTGTGTCAAATAAGCTGATCCAAGCCCGTGCCACTTATTTTTAACCACATATTTGTGTACGTCTTACAAGGAATCTGCTCTTTGAATATCTGTGACAATAATAGTTATTGTTTTTTCAAACGTGACAGGCGCTGATATTGCAGCTTTATTTTTTGAAAGCAGCTGCGCTTTCATACGAAGATTGGTAGTAGTTTGTGTGGATTTGCCGATTACTGTTGATTTTTTCGTTCCTTTCTTACCCCTTTCTTTGGGCTGATATTGGGGTTAAGGTGAAGTTCCAGGTTTCATGTGGCCAAAGCGTTATGTTCAGTACTTGCATTTCTGTGACGGGCTTATGTGATTCAAATATAATGTGAGAAAATAGTTCATTGTATTTCTTCTTGTTAGTAGTAATCAAGGTGTAATCTTCTGTTGCATATAGGCCAAACGGGAGATTAGTTGTTTGGAGCTTCCTCTTATTGAGCATGTAGAGGGCCCTGATCTGGATAGGCTTCCATCTATATTAAGTGGTAAGTTTTCGAACTTTGAGGTGTAACTTCGTGATCATATGGAGCATTTTTTGTTTCAGGAAATGTGCTTCAGGAATGTTCTGACTGACCTTATATGATTCTTCATGAAACTACCGACTGAACTTAAGTTGTATGAACGTTTTTGGAATATAACTAGAGTTGATGAGTCTCTCTCTTTTCCTTTTTGTTTATTTATCTGTCTTTCTTTGGAAGAAGTAGATCATTGTGCACGATATCTCTTTTCTGAATGTGCATGTTGGATAATATCATTTCATTAAAGTTCCATTGCTATCAATATTTAGCAGTGTGTTTTATTGATAAATTATGATGAAGTTGAGCTGCTCATTGGGTGTAATCTAAACTCTACAAAGTTCTCTTGTACCTCTTCTTATTCTTTTTGGTCATCGCAGATGACTCATTTGACTGGATTGTCATTACTTCTCCTGAAGCAGGTTCAGTCTTTTTGAACGCATGGAAGTAAGTGCTTAAACTGCCTTGTCAACTTTGTCGGCTTAGTTTAGTTACAACTACATTCCTTGATCTTGACGTGAGGATCTGTTGGTTGATTTTACTTAAGAGAATCCCTATTTCCTTGATTGCACTTCCTCTTTTCTTTAATGGCTCATCTTCTTTTTCGATGAAGTATTTGTCACTAAAAAAAACTTAACCTAGGAGTAGAAATAATGCTCCATTTGGCTTAACACACGGTATGCCCAAGATGAGACTTTACTTGTTGCTTTGAGCCTCGTTTTCATCAAACTTTTAAAACTTGTGGTTGCTGAGGAGTTAAAGAAAGTTATTTTGGATATAGTGTCATTCTGAGTTGCACTGTGCAATGAACGCACAGAGAGGTGCTATAACTTCATGCATTTATTTTTGATTAGGCTGTACATCATGTTATTGTTGTTATTGAAAAACGAATGATACTTTATATTTGTTTGTTTAAGTAGTGCACCATTATTCTTTGAAACAATTAAGATCATCCCTAATTCTTGGTACCTAGGGCAGCTGGAAGCCCAGATGTGAAGATAGGAGTAGTTGGAGCTGGAACAGCAAGTATCTTTGAGGAAATGATGAGAAAATCAGAGCGATCGCTTGATATTGCCTTCATGCCATCAAAAGGTACTCACAAATATATGCACCCATTTTCCTGGGCTTTGTGATTTTCAGATGCAATTTGTCTCACTATAGTTGTTACATTTTGAGTTTGCTTACTATCTAAGATAAATTTGCCTCAGTTTACTGCTTAGTGTGGAATTAAAACAGGTTAATGAAGTTTCTAATATAAACCCTAAACCATAGCCGGTCAATAGGTCTTGTTGCAGCTGAGAGACTATTTATTGTAAAAATGATGAATCTGCAGCATAACTAGGATAGTTTTTAAGCCAGACATACACTTTATTTTGTAAGTCAAAGAGCTAAAGAGTTCATTATTAAGTGGAATTTCTTCCTCTGTATGTCCATTTTCCAGTTGAAGGGCAGAATGTTTTGTTCCCACCTTATCTAAACAAATTATCTCTTTTTTGTTTTATTTTTTTGTTTACTTACATGTTTAATTGATCTTCAGCAACAGGTAAGGTCTTAGCATCAGAGCTTCCCAAGAGTGGAAATAAAGGATGCACTGTCTTGTATCCAGCTTCTGCAAAAGCAAGCAATGAAATTGGTATGCGAGATTCTTCTATATATTCTTTCTGTATAATAGTTAAAATTTTGTTGGAGTGAGTGGCATTGATTGATTTATGGTTTACTGTTATCATGCTTTTGTATATACCTATCCTTTCTCCTTTAAGTGTATTCCTAATTTTTTTGTAATATTATTTGGCCTTCTACAATTTTTGACTTTGTATCATGTATGATGTAAGCTTAAGAAAATATGTTTAATTACTAACTCAAGGGCATTAAAATTTTCAGGGTTTTTTTTTCAATATTTAGCAGTTCTTATCATGCTTGAAATTTGATATTTAAATTAAGAGTTGTGCAAACTGATATAGATGTGCATTTTGCTAATGTTTTAGAGGAAGGGCTATCCAGTCGTGGATTTGAGGTTGTGAGGCTAAATACGTATACAACAGTAAGTGTCTTGATTTGGGTTGTTTCAATGGACTCGTCTATATTTTCTCATATTACAAATATTCTATTTGCCTTTCATGAGTTCTAACGAGTAGTAAATTCAGCCATGTGCGACCTTTTTCTTGAGTATTTGGTCACCATTTCTATTAGTTTTATGTATGGGAACATTGCTTACCTGTGGTATTACATGTTTCTATACTGTGTTTTCTTTCATCACTTGGCATGAACTGGATGACTTCTTTTCCATTACCAATGGGTCATATATATACTGATTGTCCTCGTATATATTAGGTACCTGTTAATCATGTTGACAAAAGGATTCTGAAGCAGGCACTTTCTGCCCCTGTTATTGCTGTTGCATCTCCTTCAGCAGTGCGGTTAGTAGTTTTCTTTAACTTTCCAATCCAATTTCATGGAAAATGTATATATTTCTTTTTTCTTTCATTTTACTTTTTGTCGTTGATAATTATACTTGTATTTTCAACTTTTTCATTATTGTTCAATATCAACCATTAGAACTTTGGCACCTATGCATTTGATGTAGAAAGAGAACTAGTGTATAGTATCTTTAATTGTCAGAATTTTTTTCCTTCTTGAGGACACGTCTAATTTGTAAGTTATTTAATTGGATTATCAGAATTTTTTTCCTTCTTGAGGATATGTCTAATTTGTAAGTTCTTTAATTGGATTAAAAAAATAAACTGTCTGTCTTAATAGTATTAAGTGGCAGGATTCTTTTATGTTTTATGCTTTGGTTTTATAAAAGAAATATGAGCGAGTTTTTATAAAAATTCTTAATTTGAGTGTTGGGAATTGTGCTGCTTTCTTTTAAAGAGTGGTTTCTGAACTCTAGTCAGTGATTTTTAGGAATCTATTGGTGCGACGCCATTATTTTTGTTTGTTTTAATTCCTACTTCTTGTTACAAACTGTAGCAGTTATTCCTAAACATTTCCTTTGATTTAATTCTTATTTGTAAATATCAGCTCCAAAGTCTAAGTCCTAGCAAAACTAGAACAGCGTCCTTAAATTTATGATTTGCATGTGTTTTTATAGAGTAGTTGGATTATTCTATGTTCATCCTACATCAGCCTTTGGTCATATTGAACTTATGGGAAGTGAAAATGCTTTGGGTTTTGCTTCCTACGGTGGAAAATCCATGAAAACGCCTCCACCTCTTTTGGCTGCTTATTAGTTGTTCAAGTAGTTTTCTTTTAGTTAGCTACTTCGTTCATATGGCTCCATTGGAACAGAGCATGGATGAATGTTGTTTCAGAGCTGGAGCAGTGCGACAATTCTGTGGCCTGTATTGGTGAGACAACTGCTGCAGCTGCAAGAAGATTAGGCTTGAAAAATGTGTACTACCCAGAACGTCCTGGTTTTGAAGGGTAAATCATCAGTTCCTTTTATTTGCTTTCTTGATGTCATTCTCTTTCCAGTCAACATGATACAATACTTGCCAGTTCTATGTATGAACTCATAAAAACATTGTCTTTGTAGCTTGCGTCAGGATGTGTTGAGTCAACACTTGTGCTTGAATTTAAGTGAAATAAAATGCTACTGTGAGACAAACTGCTCATATCAAGTACTGAACAGATAAGACTCGTCATAATATAAAATAATTCCTTCTTAGATCGATTATTTCTTGTCCGGAATTGCTGCCCATGGGTGTGACATGGTGGAGAGTTTGTTTATCATTACAAAGGAAGACAGATCTTGAAATTTCTTTTATTATGAAGCTTCAATGTCCCTTAAGTAAAACTTTTCTGGTTCATCAACGTCCCACAGTGTTTCTCCCATTGTCTAGTGACAGTCTGGTACTCCGAACAAATCCTTATTAATATATCTTTAATAGACCAGTAAATGCCTACTATTAGCCTTATTATGTGCCCGTTTGAACAATTACTGGGCTGGAGATAATACCTCATCTGTTTCTGTGACAGGTGGGTGGACAGCATTCTGGACGCATTGAAGGCACATGATAACTCATAACAACTGTCCAGGTAGCTTTTTTTTTAATGCATTTTTCTTTCACGATTTAATCCTCCTGATTGAATTTAAGAAATTTAATTGAGATTTCCTAGTTTCCAATTGATGCTTGACAGGCTCGGAAGAAACCACGAGGTGTTAAATGGTTGCTACTCCCTAAACCGTCAAGATCCACCTTGTTGAGTTGACATTTTTGCTAGCAGAGAATATAATGGTTTCAAAATCCACAGGCATTTGAATGGGTCTTCGTTACTTCAGAGGATCAGTAAAAAGAGTATTGAAATGCTATTACTTGGAAGTAGCTTTGAAGATGATTCCGCGACAAGCGAAAACTCATTTTTTGTATATATGTTTCTTCATTTTGATTTAATTTAATATACTTCTCAACGCAAATTGGACTCTGTAATCCTTGTGCGGTTATAAAATCATGAAAATTTGCTCTCTCCCTAGGTATTGCAGAAGCTTGTAGCTATGTAGTCGGGATATCAACTATGTGAGAACAGTCCGAGGAAGTAGAATCCAAATTGAACAAGAAAAAGAAACCAAAGTTTGTGTTCAGAATTCCTGTAACTGATAGGGAATTTTACATGGAGATGTGCCCCAGTCGTGGCATTATGACATGATTTTCACTTTTGAAATGAAGTATGGTGAAAGGAAATGATATTATCTCATTTATTTTCATCTTTTGTCTTTGTTCATAATTATTCAAACGAAAAAGAGATGATTGGTCTTAGCAAGTAGGTGGAAGTTTGCCATGAAGGAATGCTGAGATCATGGCTAGCGCACGCTCTGGTTGGTAGCTTGGAACTGTATGCCCGGCTACTCTTATCGTGGTAAATATTAGACCTTCATAACCCTCCACGTAACCTCCAACCTGTAAGAACAATCATTATATAAAGGGAATGCAGAATATCCTGTTTGTTTACATAACTGCAGTGTAAAAGATGGGATATTTAATACCTCATTACTGGTGCACCATGGTCGCCAAGCGCTCACGATTGGAAGTTTCAAGGCGTTTATACCATATCTTGTTGCTGTTACAGGTATTACTGAGTCTATGTCTCCACTGTGATTTTGATTAACACTTTATTGTTAGTATTAGAAATAAATTCACTTCTATGTACACATTATTCTTACCAGGATGAGTATGCGATGTTATGTGTTAGACATCATGAACATTGATGTTCTTCCGTGAGAAAAGAACCAAAACTAGAAGAGTATGGCGACATACAAACAGTGTAGAGAATTTGGATTTACCTGTAAATCCATAGTCTTATTCCACTTTGCATAAGGTACTTAAGTACAGGTAACATAGTGTTTGGAGCGTCTGTCCAATCTTTTAGGCCACTGGAATGTGGAATAAGTATATATTGTTAGCATTTTTGGACTTTAGATTAATGATGGAAAAACCAATTTGTTTATGAAGAATTCCAGTTTCTGTAATTAGAAAAAAGAGGACTAACTCACCAAACTTCCCACTTTGTAGACTTTGCATGAATGGCCGTCTGTACCTCAGCAAGATTTAGGTAGGAGTGCACATAATTTGCAGAGCAGGGGTCGAAATCTTTCGTCTAGTGATAAATCAAGCAATTAACCATGGTTAGCATAGTGGGTCAACTTGATACCTGTTGGTGGGAATAGTAGCAGAAGGCACTAGTTACTGAGAAGCATTAGTACTTACAGGAAAGTACTTGGATGTTGATGGATTATTACAGAGCGGTGCATAGATGTTATATGGATCAGTGTTTCCAGATTGATAGTTGGATTGATTTAGATAACGCTGACACGTTCTTGTGAAGTTGAAAAACTTTAAATCGCAATTCTTTTTGATTCCTGAGTAGGTTTCATCAGACAATAGAGCATGTGACCATAAAAAGTCTAATGCTCCCGTAAAACTGGTGGCCACATCAATCAATGCATTCCCTATCTGTTCAGGAGGAAAAACAAACATTTGTTAGTTCCGGTTCCATTTCTCAGTTGCTTTCAAGCATAAGTGAAGAGTTGATAGAACCAAATCGTTCTTCGTCAACTTACAGCAATCCCTTTCAGGTTGACTATAGTCTGGTTTGCAATATTATTCATGGAGATGATAGTGAGAGCGAGTTTCAGGTACGTAATGACCAGCATAGCTCTCTCCGGTTATGTAAAAATCACGAGCTTTATATTGAGGGAACCTTTCAAGCCAGTTTACCAAAAATGTGAAAGCGTCCTCTGCTGTTTTCTCATCTTCTGTGCTATAATCTGAGGAAGTATTCGAATATGAAAATCCAACTCCGGCTGGTGATTCCAAGAAAAGAATATTTGCAGCTGCCAATTTTTCCTGGAGGAATTATGCTTGCTATTACAAAATAGCATCAAGAGGGGGAAATTCTGACTATGAATCTAGGATGTTTACCACTGTTCCAGGCATAAGGATTTGTGAAAAGAGTCTTGCCATTACTGTTCACTCTAAAAGGTCCCAATTCTTCCATGGCTCCAAGTCCCAGAGATGAACATCCTGGCCCTGCAAGTAAGCCAACATGACACTCATTCATTATTTCCTACAAAAGTAAAAAGAAAATCTGAAGCCTTTTCTCTTCTCTGGAAATTCCAAAAATCTTTGCTAACATGTAGCTAGAAATGTTTTACCGCCACCGAGCCACAAAACCAGTGGTTTAGTTTCAGAATCTTGAGGTGACTCGGCAAAATAATAGAAAAGTGCTCTTCCATTCTTTGGATCCACTGTAATGTACCCTGCGTACTGATCAAAGTTCACTCCTGGTTGTCCAGGCAATTCGGTGATCTTGTCAGCTTCCATCGTCCCTTCTTGTGATCCAATGTAAACTGATGAAAAATTGTATCTTGCATTCAGATTCCAAGGCCTATTACTGTGAGGAGAGTTACGGTTGAACTTGCGAGACCTGATAAACTCCTGGAGATAATTGGTCTGTGAAGCATTGCATGAATCTGACAAAACTAACAAGTACGAGGACAGTGCGAGAAACAGCAGTTTGAGGAGTTTGGCCTCCATTGTTTTTCTGGTTTCTAAGAAATTTGTAAGTTGATGAAGCTTGCTAAGAAATGCTATATATATACTAATCCCAGAATCAGACATATGGGCTATTTGGTCTTAACGACGGCCACACCATTCCCAGTTGTACCGTTCTTTGTAGTTGCTTGCTTGAGTTTGGCATTTTTCTTCTCTGCTGACAAATTGCTTGAGAAGGACCATGTTGCATGCCTCTGCTCCTCCACCAAGTCAACAAATACTGGCCACTGGTTTGTTGCATGCCTTGCCTCTCCGCCAAATCAACAATTGTCGGCTACTTGGAAATTATCTTAGAAGCATTATTTTCTTTGTACGCCTAATATTGTTGTCCATTGCTGAAATGACGCATAGATTGAAGAAATTGAAATTGAAGAATTTTTGGGACGAAAGTTTGAGATTTCAGCTATAAATAGAACATCTCACAGTATACAATTTTTTCTTTCTTTCAAAACTCTTTCTGGCAGATTTTCTTTTGAGAATTTTCTGATTAAAAAGGCCTCTTGTGTCACCCTTATGTAAGTATTATACCTTCTTCACATATTAGTAAATTTGGCTCACCTTCTGATTGCAGATATAAGTTATGTTGACCGAATCACGTAAATTTTTGTGCCTTGTTTTATCTATTATCTATTTTTTTATTTTTTGTTATTAAGATTCGGACTATTAAATTTAATTGGTATCTAATATGAGGATATTTTCTTTAACATACAAGTAACTTAATTTTTATATATCCATGAAAATGGATGCGAAGAAGATAAAGAAGAGAACAAAGAGTTGTGGTCTTACACTCTCAATGCGGCTGAAATAATAGCCATGAGAATCAACCTGGAAGACTTTTATGACCACTCATTCGAAATATCTCGTGGGTAATTCATAATTGCAGAATAAAAAATTATGAGCTAACTTATAATTAATTATTTTCCGGTCTATAATTCTTTTAACATTAATTTAGAATTTATTAAACCCAAATTAAATTGTTGAGTGAAATGTGATATGTCCAAAGTGGCACTTGATCAGGTGTTTGCTCGTGCCTCCACCTAAAAGAGAGTGCCACACCATTTGTTTTCCCTTGAAATTAAATAATTAAGAGCAGTGATGTCTCTTCTAGTCTTTTAAAAAACAAAAAAAAACATTTTAATTTTATCACTAGATCGATTCGGTTATATTTTTTCCACTTTTGTCTTTAACACTTCGAAAGTACAACTTAGTCGGTCTCCGGACACTCGTCGTCTTCCTGTGGTCCTGCAGTTATACCCAAAGACGTCTCTATTCACCCTTGTCTTTTTCTCCTACTTCGTATCGTACTATCATTTGTGACAATGTCCCGAACATAAACCAGTAGTAATATAAGAGATGTAACCTTCGATCGATCTTAAAACTGTAAAGATGGAAGAAATTATAATTAAAAATATTATTTTTATTTATTAATGAATATGAAGTTTAATAAAAAATATTAAATTAATGGTTGATTCAAGATATAGATTATTTCATTTTTAAGAAGTTGAAATATGTATTCAAATGAATTATATTTAACTATTTACAAATAATTTCTACTCATGAATTAATTAAATTATTTGGATATATAAAGTAAAACTTAAACAGTATATTAATTTTTAACTCATGAATTAAAAAGTTGCTCCTGATTGCTGATGTTTAATGTGTGTTTTTGTGTATGAACGTTCACGGGTTTTGTCCCTACTGACCTCAGCTATTGCCTCTCCATTTTCATGTGGACCTTGCTCTGAAGGTGCAGAGTATTGTACTTGTCTATCGAATCTTCAAGGAGGGCAAAATAATTAATATTTAATTGTTGGATCAGATAATTCAAATATAAATTGTTAAAAATTAAATTATTCAAAGTTTTCTTTTCTATTGAAAATGCAAACATGGAGTCAAATTTCCGAAGTTTTTGTACGTCAAGACATATTTACCTATCGAAATGTACCAATCATCATCCACCTCGAGAATCATAGCTTCACTTCAGTGTCATTATGGAGAACACCGTATGGACTTGTAATGATTTCAATTTATAATAGTGATCATCATCTCTTTTCTTTTACTCTTTTGATGTATAAGGTTGCACATCTGAAGCCAAAAGCCGAATGAGATTAGGGTTATTTCTTAACAGGAAGGTGGAAGTTTAGCTTGAAGGAATCATGAGATCATAGTTAGAGCTCTTTTTGGTTGGTCGCTTGGAACCAAAAGCCCAGCTCTTTTTACTGTCGTAAACACCAGTCCTTTGTATCCCTCTACGTACCCTCCAACATTTTATTATCATCGTCATCACAGAGAGAATACTTAAACCCTATTAAATATCTAAATTAAAGGAGAATAAATGTTTATACCTCATTCCTAGTGCACCATGGTCGCCAAGCACTCACCACCGGAAGCTTTTAAAGTGTTAATGGCATATCTTGTGGCTGTTACTGTGTTTACAAAATCAAACCCCCCACTGTGGATTTCATTGTTGCGAAAGAATGTGTTAGCTCAGAATATCAGTTTCTATATGAAAATTTTCGACGATGTTAACATCAGCTCTTGGAAATTATGAACTTACCTGTAAAGCCACACCCTTAATCCACTTGCTGTAAGGTGTTTAATTATAGGCAAAACACTGCGTGGACTGTCTAACCATCCTTTTAGTCTGCCAGAGATTATACAAGTATATTTGCTTATAAGTGAACCATTTTTAGACCTTTTTTTCTATAATTAAAAGTCAGGTAAGTCCTCACTCGCAAATTTCCCATTTTGTAGTCTTTCCATGAATGGCCTTCTGCACAGTAGCAAGATTGAGAAAGGAGTGGACATAGTTTTCAGAGCAAGGGTCCAAAACTTTTGACTATAATACATAATAAACCAAGAAAATATAAAGATTAAATGGTGAAGTTAACAGTTAACATCAAGAACACAGATAGAATCCTACTTACAGAACAAGATGGGTTGTATTGCGGTGTTGATTGGTTGCAAAGTGGAGCATAGATCTTAAAATAATCAATATATTCACCCCCAGCGTCGACAACAGCATTTCTCGTAAAACGTTCGCATGCTCTTGTGAGATTATCAGCTTTATAGTAGCAGTGCTTTTTAATTCCTTTATAGGTTTCGTCTGATATGAGGGCATGTGACCATACATTATCGACCCATCCCGTAACAGCGGTTGAATCTTCCATATATATATGCATTCCCTATCTGTCGAATTAGAAAAAAAAAAAAATGAAGCTATTTGTCTTGAATATTAATAGCTCGGTAAGGAAAAAAGGAACTCACTTAAATGCCTTTGAGGTTGATGAAGTTTCCATGTTTATTCATGGAGATGATTGTATAAGCAAGCTGTGGTGCGTAACGACCAGCGTAACTCTGACCGGCAATGTAAAACTCACGTATATGAATACGAAAATCCAACTCCAGCCGGAGACTCCAAAAAGATAACGTTGGCAGCTGTTATATATTTTCCATCAAATCACTTGTTATTTTTGCAGTAACAGAAAAGGGAGAAGATGTTTTAGTCTCTTAAATTACCATTATTCCAGGCATAAGTATTTAGGTGAAGTGTCCTTTTGTCACTGTTGACTCTAAAAGGTCCCAATTCTCCCATGTCTCCAGCTCCCAGAGACGAACATCCTGGCCCTGCAAGTAAAATCATATATGCTTCTCGTCAATATTTCTCTACAGAAGCTTCAGCCCAACGTGTGCTCGTGCAAATGAATTACCTCCGTTGAGCCATAAGACCAATGGTTTAGTAGAAGAATCATGAGTTGACTATGAAATAATAGAAAAGTGCTCTTCCATTCTTTGGATTCACCGTACGTAACGTATCCTGCATATTGATCAAAGTTCACTTCTTCAGGTTGTCCAGGCAATTTGCCGATTTTGTTAGCTTCCATCAACCCATCTTGGGGGTCCAGTATATACTTGTGACAGGGGCTTGTCTACTTCATCTACATTCATCGACTCATCACAATGCGGCGATCTGTTGAAGATGCGAGACCTGATAAACTCTTGCATATAGTTTATTTCTGTTGCATGGCATGGATCAGGCAAAATCAAAAGTTGAGAGGAGAGCACCAGAAACAAAAACTTGAGCACTGTTACTGTCGTTTTCTTGTTCAAAGACATTTGCAAGTTAGTTGATGATTGTTGAGAGTCTGTGAGTGCTTTTGTGCATTTATATAATTTTTTTCATCTCCAGAACATTGTCAAGGACATCCGTCCCAATTCGGCTGCCGAACAATAGAATATACTTTCTTGGCCATTCATTCCAGTTTGTACTTTGCTCTCCAATTGATTTAAGATGAACTTCTGTGGTCCCACCTATCGCCGATCCATTCCATCCCAATTTGTAGATTGCTCTGTCGTTGCTTGAAGTACGACACTGGCTGAATGTTCAAGATGTTACGATCTTATTTTTGGACTTTTCAGAAAAAGTGTGTAGATTATTATCTCTAACTCATAAAAGTTTAAAAATGGTGGCTTCAAAATGGGTGGCTTTCGGTAGAGTTCAAAGCTAAAAAATGGTGGCTTCAAAATGGGTGGCTTTCGATAGAATTCAAAGTTCAAAAATGGTGGCTTAAACCTTCACTCATTGGCTTCTTTATATAAGAGAAGTAGCAGCAGCAGAGAAAGGAGAGCAGAAGAAAAAAGTAAGAGAGCCTAGAGGGAGAGAGAAAAGGAGAGAGGGTTTTGTATTTTCCAATTTTTCTCTTCTTAGTAGGAGTGTGTGAGCTTGGGTTAATTTGGGTCTTTGGGAAATTGAGTGATAAATACCATTGTATGTTCTCATTGATTATAGTGAAATACTCAGTCGTCTCCAAACTGGACGTAGGCATTGCCGAACCAGTATAA
>JAOQMS010000002.1:2107145-2120612 GCA_027563885.1 Erythroxylum longipes | reverse complement strand
GTTCAAAGTTCAAAAATGGTGGCTTCAAAATGGGTGGCTTTCGGTGGAGTTCAAAGTTCAAAAATGGTGGCTTAAACTTCACTCATTGGCTTCTCTATATAAGAGAAGCAGCAGCAGCAGAGAAAGGAGAGCAGGAAAAAAAAGTAAGAGAGCCTAGAGGGAGAGAGAAAGGGAGAGAGGGTTTTGTATTTTCCAATTTTTCTCTTCCTAGTAGGAGTGTGTGAGTTTGGGTTAATTTGAGTCTTTGGGAAATTGAGTGATAAACACCATTGTATGTTCTCATTGATTATAGTGAAATACTCAGTCGTCTCCAAACTGGACGTAGACATTGCCGAACCAGTATAAAAATCTTGGTGTTCTTGTTGTTGTTTATTTTTCACTTCAAATTGCTTAGCGTTTCCACACAACAAAGTGGAGAAGACAAGAAACAAACAACTATATATGATTAAGGATCAAATGAGACTGAAATGCTTTCCCATTAGAATAACCCTGGAAGTTTTGATTGTATTCGTTTGTATGAAATAATTGTGGACTGTTGTTACTAAAGAAAATGGAACAGTATGTTAAAAAATTCAGAATCGTATTAGCTATTTATTACATAATAACACAAATTTTTAATTTAAAATGATGTTAATTCTTATTTATTTAAAATTAACTGAATTAAAAAATTCTTAACATAATAAAATGTTATTTTTTTGAAAAATTAAAAAATTAGATTGATGGATAAGAAATAAAGAAAAAAGTTAGGAGAAATATAATACTCTCCTTAGTTTCCTACAACAAAAACAACACAGCACAAAATACAAACTAAACTAATTAGGACAACGGCAAAGGACATCGTTGCTTATCAAAGGCAAATTGATTGTAAACGAGGTAAAGACCCCTCTCATTTGCACCTTTAAGATATTGCTAGTGTTTCTAAATTAGGGCTAAAAGAAGAGAGGTAATCCAGAGGCTTCTCAGCTTAAAGACATCATTTATACTCCATCTCTATAGAAGTCGTTTAATTCCCTAATATTAGTTTTTGAGATTTTTCTTTCTCTTCCTAGATGATTTCCTCTTTGCAGTTTTTACCTACATACAAAAATCTCCTGAAATGTCAGGGATTCGGTATGCAGCTGATGGAAAATCACAATTCTTTACTATCAAATATATACTGCTTTAATTCTCGAGGAGAACTTATTTTCTGTTCTGCATTTATTATTTCTCACAATAAAATGTTATTATTGCAAGTTAGTAAGTTAAAATTTGGTATTTTTCAATGAATCAACTATTATTGCATAAACCTCTAATATAATTCTATGTACATCCACCAAAAGGCTAGTTTCATACAGGACTTGTCAGGAGAAGAACATATTATGTGCTTAATTACATGCTACATTCCAATTTGTTTCATTGTAAGGTCTAACATGAATGATATATATAGCAAAAATTGAATAAAATTAAAAACTTAAAAAGAGAGAGTATCTTTACTTATTCAAAAGATTAGAGTTTAATTAAAAAAAATTGAATAAAAATTAATTAATTAATTCTAATTTATAAAAATAGGTTAATTTATAAAGATCCGTTAAATAATTAATTAAATCGATCAATTTTTATTTAATAAAAATTATTAAAATAAATTAAACCGATAAGTTAAAAAATTAATTAAAAATTTTAATCGTTAATAAAAGTTTTATTATATCTTAATAATTCTTTTATTTTTTATGACGCTTTTTACCCTTTCCTTGAATTAACAAGGTTTACGATCAATAAAATGATAATGAGGATGCACATAAAGCGAAATACGATGATTGTGATTTGGGAATAGCGCTGCCATGCTTGGTTTTCTTAACAGGAAGGTGGAAGTTTGGCTTAAAGGAACGATGAGATCACAGTTAGAGCCTTTTCTGGTTGATCGCTTGGAGCCATATTGCCAGCTCCTCTCACCCTTGCAAATGTCAGTCCTTTGTATACCTCTACGTACGCTCCAACCTGTAGATATCATCATCACAAAGAGAATACATAAAACACTATTTCGCTGGTGTTGTGGGAATGAAAAAGGAGATTAAATATATACCTCATTACTAGTGCACCATGGCCGCCAATCACTCACCACGGGAAGCTTTAAAGTGTTGATGGCGTATCTTATGGCTGTTATTGTTATTGAAGGATCTATATCCCCACTGTGTATTCCGTTGTGAACCAACACGTTAGCTGATAATTTCACTTCTCCATGTATTCAAAAACTTGAAAATTTAAATGAAACATCAGCTCCTGGAAATCATGAACTTACCCATAAAGCCATACCCTTAATCCACTAGCTATAAGGTGCTTAATTACAGGCAGAACACTGTTTGGACTGTCCAACCATCCTTTTATTCCACTAGAGATGATACAGATACAAGTACATTTGTTTATAAGTGACCAATTTTTAGACTTTTTTTATAAAAACAATTCAAGAAGGTCGTTACACACCCGCAACTTTCCCATTTTGTAGCCTTTGCATGAAGGACCCTTTGCACCTCAGTAGAAGTGGACATAGCCGTCAGAGAAAGGGTCCAAACCTTTCAACTAATTATAATAAATCAAGAAATTAGAAAGATTAAAGGGTAAAATTACTTGGTAACGTCAAGTATATAAAAGAATCCTACTTACAGAACAAGATGGATGTAATCTAAGAGTTCCTTTAGTATTGTGTTTTGCGGAAGTAATAAAAGAAATTTTCTTTTGTTTACCAAATAAGCAATGTTTGGTTTCCAAGTAGTCCTTGGTTGCTCAATTCAGAAAAGTTTCTCTCACTCACATAACCTAACTGCATGTGTCATAATTTTATTAGTTCTTCATCAAACATAGATAATTCAGCAATTGCAGACTAGCCTTCTAACGGTCTTGCCTTTCAAAATGTAAAGTTTCCCTTTTTGATGGCCCTTCATGACTACTAGTGATCCTCTGATGATCTTCAATGAACCATTCCTTTCGATGAACTCACGGTCATTGTAATGTTCTTACTATCTCATCATGCATATAAACTTTTATACTTCCTATGCCTGCAATCCTACAAGCGTTGTCATTCTCCATCATTACTACTCCTTGATCTAGTGGTTCATATGTATGAAACCAATCATTGTGAGGAGTCAAATGGAATTAGCAAGCTAAATTTATCATCCATTCGTGACTTCGGCCATTATCAACCTGAGTTATCACATGAACTTTTGCTCCCTTTTTTTGTGGCATTAGCCACTAGAGCAAAGTCATCTTCATGGGTGACAACACTAGCCTCATCTGACGATTTCTGCTTGTTCTTGCCTCCATTGGTCTCCTTTTTGATTCTTTGTCTTCAATTTGAGACAATCATTCTTAATATGACCTTGCTTTTTACAATAGTTGCAGCAAAGATTCCAATGTTTGTGAACTTCTTTCATTGTTCCTTTCAATCAATCTGCCTGTCGTATATAAACCTTCTTCATGCTCCTCATGCTTTGAAGTGTCCATTCTTTCTCTAGCTAACAAACTTGAACAAACTTCATCCAACATAATAGTATCTTTTCCATAAAGCATAGTGTCACAGAAATTAGTATATGATGGTGGCAGATGATATAACAAAAGCATGGCCAAATCCTCATCATTGGTTTTAACATCAAGATTTTCTAAATCATTGATAATCTCTCTGAATTCTTCAAGATGTAGTTTAATAGACTTACCTTCTGGCAATTTATGCGAGTACAACCTGAATTTAGCGCATAAGCGATTTGCTGGATTCTTTGTCATGAGAAGTGATTCAAGCTTACTATAAACCAGCAGCGGTTGTCTCCTTACTTACTTCTTAAAGAATCTCCGTCGACAAGTGCAACTGAATTTGAGCGAGTGCCTTCAAATTCTTCCTCTCCTTCTTTAGGTCTGAATCAAACATCTTTTCCACCACAAGTAGTACCTCATCCAAATCAAGACTAATAAGGATTGTTTTCATCTTGATTTGTCACATAGAAAACTTTGTGCTATACGTGAGTGATGGAACATTTAACTTTGTCGATACTGAAGCTATCACTGCTCTGATACCAATTTGTTATTATGGTTAGAGCTTAAAGGAATTATATCGACAAAGAAAGTAGATAAAAAATAACACCAAATAATATCCAACGGAAGCAAGAATTTTAAATGCAAGCACAAAGTAAAAGGGACACAAAAACTTACGAAAAAAATCCCAACACGGGAAAAAACCTTGGACGGCAAGCCACAAAAATCTTCACTATGAAGAAGAAGTACAAAAGCTCCTTTAGGCTCTGGCCACAATAATAATATATCTAACAACCGTGACCCCAACTATCGCCCTCCATATCCCAATTTGCATT
Source organism: Erythroxylum longipes (assembly GCA_027563885.1). NCBI lineage: Eukaryota > Viridiplantae > Streptophyta > Magnoliopsida > Malpighiales > Erythroxylaceae > Erythroxylum > Erythroxylum longipes. The sequence continues at coordinate 2,116,281 of JAOQMS010000002.1, read as the reverse complement.
TTGTTGTGTTGTTGCTTGAAGTTGAACAACTTGGTTGGACACAGACTGAATGTTCAATATCTGCCATTTATGGACCACATTTTATGAGCTTTTTATTTTGAAGAAAACAAACATATTATGCAAAGAAATTTGTTTAGGTTAGATGGAAATCGACGATAATGTCCTTTGTTTATGTTCACAGATCAAACCAATGGAGAAAGGACTACATATTTATGTATTATAGTTTAAGTGATTATCCAAATATGGTTCTCCATCTTAATCTATTAAGATCTGCATTGGAAAAGGTGGTTTCTAGATATTTGACTGTTGAAAATTAAGATTAGGATTAATAAAAATTCGTTAACATAATTTAAAATTATTCAATTAATTTTATCAAATTTTAGATTGAATTTAAGTTTTTTAAATATTTTTAACTTTTAAATCCAGCTCAAGTTTCACAATTTAATCTAATTTCAAACTTTACTATACAAAAAAAATTAATTTCATTTTTTTTTACTGTTGTCATTGGGTGATTCTTTGTTCCTCTCTTCTTCTTCATTGTCTGATCAACCCTAATTTTTCTTCTCATTCTCAGCCAACATCCTCACTGGTTTCTTCTCTATTCTCAGCCATCGTTCTCATCAATCTTTTTTTGTTTCATCTTGGATGTTTCATTTTTGATATAGAACAACCCATCAAGCAAAATCTAGATTTTCAAATATGTCATAAATGGGTTATCATAACTTGTAATTGCAGTCCACAACGTCTTTCGCTTCTATTATTGGCGCTTGAAATCTCCATCTCCATTTTTATTATTCTAATTATTCTTGATTGTTCACGTAAATTTATAGTTAGTAAATTTATAGTTAAATTAAATTAATTGTTATTACGTAATTCACTTTAAGGGGATTAGAGATACAAAGAAATGGAGTAAATGGACAAGAAAAATAAATCATCTAAACCGATAACTAATCTCTATACAAAAACATACATAAACCTTACAAATCAAGGTGAGACAATGGCCTATGCTATTTTTGTCTTTTGTTTTTCTCTTTTCTGATAAAATTTAATGTTTCTTATTTTGTGGTTAAGAACTTTTTAGAGAGAGAAAGTAAGTTAGTTAAAAAAAAGAAAATGAGAAATTTTCAAATGAAGGAAAATTGAAATTGTGTTTAGAATAAGTGAGTGAAGAAGAGGACGGACTTTAACCACCGTCAAAGTCAATTAACTTAGGGTTTGAAGTGACGGCAGAAGAGGGAAGAAAGGTAGATTAAGGTTTTTTTGTTTAATTTTATTTTATTAAAATTTAATGTGGATTAAATATGATACCTGGCATTTTACATTTACCATAACATAGTTGATGTAGCTTGCGATGTCTTTTTTATTAACGGAGACATTAATATTAGACTATATTTAAGAAAAATTAAAAGTTCAAGTATTTGATTGTTACTTTTTATTTTTTAAAATTCGAGTTACAATATTAAAATTGTGTAAAGTTTAAGATTTTTTAGTGATTAAACCTAAAAAAATCCATACAAACAAATGTGTCATTTATTAATTTTTAAAGTTCGAGTTATAATTGTAAAATTGTATAAAATTTAGGGTTTTTTAAGGTGTATTTTTCAGTGATTAAACCTTAAAAAACCCATACTGATAAATGTGTCATTTATCGGACATCATTATATTCATTTCAAGGCACCCATGATTAATTGATACAAAAATTAAAACTCCTGTCCTGATTGTTTATTTAGAAGGATACTCATAATTGTTTATAGATAATTAATGGAATCATAAAAAAATTTATTGACTACTTGAATCATAAAAAATGTTACTGACTACTTCTCTCTTCTACCAAATGTTTCTTCTATTATGCTGGGTTAGGAATTTGTATGACTGTAACAATTCATTATCAATGTATTGAACTAGTACTATTAATGAAACAACCATTGCATTAAACCTCTAACATAATTCTATGTGCATCAATCAAAAGGCTAGTTCATGCAGGATTTGTCAGGAGAAGAACAATTTTCTCACAATTAATTACCAAAACCCAACTCCTACTGATGTATACAAAACTGACACCCCAATTCCCTTGGAATCATCAAAACAAAATTTTGAACTGATTCAAACCTTATTGTGTGTACAAAAGGTATCTAAAACTGAACTCGTATGGCACGATGTGGACAAATGGAGAATTCGACTTCGACTCACTTTTGCCTCTTTCGACACACTTGATTGCTTCTTTCCCCAGTTCAGTTGGAAGTTGGAGGCAGACCCAATCGAGCAATGACTCCATGTCCTTTGCAAAGTCAAGTAGATACCAATCCAGCAACTTTGGAATTCCAAACTTTGTATTTGAAATTCCAATTGCAGCCTGTAAGTACTCTCTTTTTGCTACTTCAAGTTCGGTCTCTACCTGAGAAGCAGTGTACACTCTCACCTTCATTTCACGAGGTCCAAAAAAGTCAGCAATAGCACAATTTAATGAACCAACTGCCGAAGAGAACTGTTTCTTAGAAGATTTTAGGTGACGAAGACAGTCTTCGATGTGTTGGTGATTAAAAATTACTGAGCTAAATACCATCATACAGTATGAGAAAGACGTGCATTGGACGACAGATTCTAGCTCTTTTTTCACTTGTGCAAGCAATACACTGTTGATGCAATCAACCAATTTTCATTATTTATTGACTTACAGCAGGGGAGGACCAGCTTCCACAGGAAAGAGCAAATGTCACCAAAGGTTCAGATAAATCAAGTCCAAATTTGCTCCTTGCCTTCATTTGTTCGTTTTTAGAATTCTTCCGAAAAGTCTGATGGAAAGTCAGTGGTTCAATTTAAAACTGGAAAGGTCCCTATTTTCTAAAAAGCTTGCAAAGAAGCTCAAATGGGCAGTTCTTAGATCTTACATATTGTGAGTGATAAGGCAATCTGAGAATGAAGTGTTCAATGGTTATTGCATTTAACCGGTGACCACCAACATTTACTGTTGCCTGAGAATGAAACCATAAATGTAAATGACTACACATATCATTGCATGAGCTATGAGTTAAATTGCAGACAGGAAGGTTTCGAGATAGAAGAGAATTTCCCAAATGATATAGACGGACCTTCTGCATGAGTATAACAATCATCTCTGGATTTTCTGGTATGCCATGTTCTAGGAAAGCCTGAAACAGTGCATAGTACAATAAGTGGTTTTCAAAAAGAGAAAATTCTGAACTCAATAGATTAGGAGTCACATGACTTGCAGAACAGATAGCATCACATACATTCATCATGCAGGAATTGTAAATATTTATCCAGAACGCAAGCTTGTCCTGCTGAGTGAGATTTTCTAGGTTGATGGTGGCAAGTTTTGCGAGCAGAAGTCTGAAATTTTCTACAAGAATTTATTCTATACTCACAATACCACGAAATCGATGAACTTAACAGTTATTATGCTCTAGAGGACTTACTTTAGTCTAAGAAGTAGAAACAAAGAATTTGATTTTCTGCTAACACTGATAGCATGAGCTTCTAGCACAAGTAAATGCTTATATGGTCCAATATCTCTCTTCCCAAATTCTGAACATACACCATAAGGATCTCGAAACTCAGGTTCCTCTCCATTTTCTCGAGACACTAAAGTGGACAAGGAAGGTAAATTAATGGAAGTGCGTCTACTCTTCACTGAACTCATCCTGAAAAGGATATTTGATAAGCATTTTACAATATCCTCTGATATCTTATTTGGGTTGTCAAATCCTGAAAGCTCTTTTTCTGATTTCCTATGGCTTCTTGCCTCTGCTTTGTTTTGTTCTAGCTGGACAGGTATAGAAGTCTCATTAATTTAGAGAAAACTAACTGATTAGATCATAAAACAGAATTGAAAATCTATAAACCTGTAAACTCTGAAAGAATAAATCCTTCTCTGCAGATCTATTATCAACGAAAGGCATTTGTCGTAATGTCTTGATCGTCTGAGCTTCATGCATTAGCAATCCTATGTTGGTCTCGGCAGAATTATTACACAATTGATTCTCTTTCCCCTGTTCATCCTCTATGAACAAAATGAAGACAGATTCAGGCAAAAGGATCATTTTATTTAACGTGAAATCAGGGGAATAATGTGCTCGACTATATGATGTGATGATAATGTTAAATAGTAGCTTACCAGAAAGTGATTCGCACAATTTCTGAGCTAAGGCTTTGTACTCTGCTTTGGCAAGTTTTTTTGGATGCAAGTGACATAAATGAGCAAATCTTTCCAGGTTCGTCTTGGATCTTGAAATGTAAATGGCCTCCTGATAAAGTTGCAGCCTAAAATGTACAACCAGTTCTTCAAGTCGGACAATCTCTTCTTCCAAAACAGCCACCTCTGCTAGAAGCTCTACAGTCTGCAGAAGATGCAATTGGAATGATTATGTCATCCATTTCTTAATTTCTTCAAGTTGTAGGAAAAGCATTGAAAAAACAAACAAAGAAAAAGAAGAGGGGGCATTACTGGTGGAGGGAGATACGACGGAAGGTGAGGCAGAGAACCCAAAGGTCTTGTAAAAGCTCTCTCTAGAACTCTGTGAACATTCTCTTCGTGTCTAAGCTTCTTTTTCAGTTTATCAACCTGAATCATTACATGCCAGATCTCACAATTACCAGAAAAGTTTATGAAAATATAAACAATACTGATACTTTATCACTGAACAGTGATCTGCAAAAATTTCACGTAGAAGATGATCACACGTCTTGCTCCAAAGCAATTTTCTTCTGTCGGATTGAAGCTCGTCGATTCTTGGATAATTTTGTATCTTCATTTGATTTACTCCTCTGCATTTCCGCCTTACCCTTCAAAGATTAATGAATCATCGGCATCTAGAGTTAAATTTTTGCATAAATATCACTCAAGAAAAGAGTGAAGAAAAAGAAAAAAAATCTATAAAGAAACGAAAATTAGCTTATTTAAGAGATCTTCTTCTTGACCGAATCTATAACCTTCATTAGCAGATTCATTTTCTGTGGTTTCCCTGATTAAACTAGAGGTTACCAAGGAACCATGCATAGCACTAAATAGGGAGCCGCCGAATACAGAAACAAAGGATTGAGGATATCGGAGACAATCTAATGAAGCAGGGAGCTCAGTCAGAAATCTATCTTCAGAGATTGCAGGACAAGTAGCAACTTTCCGGTTAAGCCAATATAGTTTTGAATTCTAATAGAGAACCCATTTCTGGATTAACGTGATTAAGTCTACTCTAGCAGAATTACTGGGACTTTCAGTTCTGTTTTTTTTCTGGCGAAATCTTATGACCTCAAAATCTGGAAAAGTTAAACGGTAAAAATTGGGGACATTGTCCTTAGTACGAACCGTTTCTCAAAACAAACATAAAATAACCATTATAAGCTCAACCAACCCCTCAAAAGATTGATAAAAGTTGCTTACTTTTTCATGCTTCAGTGGAGCTTTAATGGGTTGAAGCCTAGTCCTCACACTGGTATTCATTTCCTACAATCACCGCTCTCTTCGAGGCAGTAAAATCTGAACAAGAGAAAACCCAACTCAAGAACGATATTGACAAACACAGAACCAAGAAGACAAGAACAGGAAAACAATGATCATATTTAATGTAAAAATAATTTATAAAACAGAGGACCAGACCAGATACACATATACCTTCTACAGAAACTTCATTCCATGACCCAAATAAATTTAATAACAGAGTATGTTCATATGCACAGATTTCTCGATCACTGTAAAGTAAACTCACCAACACTCAGATTCGAACTACCCCAAAAAATGAAACAGTCGTCTCATTTATACATCTGTGTATGACTCTGTGTACCAGGCCAGATATATATAGAGAGAGAGACGGGAAGAAAAAGAATGAAACTTTACTACTCTATCTTGTAGGGCTTGTTTGCTTTGATGAAACACGTAATGGGACAGTAAAAGGTGAAATGGGAAGGGAAGGTTCGGGTTTGTAAATGCGCATCTTAGGGCAGAAGATGTGTGTCAATACGCACTCTGCTCTACTCCCCTCGATGGCGTTTCTGCTTCGTCATGAATTAACGTGCAACTACCATTTTCTAGCATTCTTAGAACGCATTATAATGCCAACAATGCCCCTAGATCACCGTCTCTGCCTTTTCTTACTGTGGTTTGATTCGTCAAACAGAGCATTGGAATGAGACCATAAACAGATTGGCTGGATTTGGAAGCGCAAGATATTTACTTCGATCTTTCCATAGACTTAAGAATACCATTCACTTATTCCTGTTATAAATGATAATTATATTACAAATGATTCATTGGTTAAACCTTAGAATTCAACCACGATTCATCAAATGATCTGGAAATGTTTGATTTAGTATGAAATCTGGTATTGAAGGGACAAGACGAAACAGGTTGGGCCTTTGAAACCCCACTATGGCGTGTAAGCGTTAAATTGTGACAATTATCTCTGGTGGATGGAGATGCAGTTAAAAGTAGCAGAATAAAAACAAATTTGTAATACAAACAGAAGATAGTGGACATTCCAAAAAAGAAAGTACAGCGTTCCATTATGTGATGGGAAAGCAATTTGCTGTCACCTTTCCTCTACATGGGGAAAAAAATAAAAACATTACTGTTGTACGAATAATGTAATTATTTCTTGTTTTTTCACCCAATTATTGATTTCAGTTAATCACTGAATGAGATTTAATAAAATAAACCAAAATTAAAAATCTATTGATGCCATTTCTTTTTCTTAAACTTGTAATTTATGTTAAAGAAAAAAGAAAAAAATTGTTTGCAAAATCGATTAGGTTCTTTTACTCCTTTTGACAGGTTAAAAGTAGATTTATCTTGGTCAATGATAAGAAGCATTCCAGGCTATTCGGTGGCTTTTATAGTCAAAATATCATGTTGATTTAACAGATGCATCCTACATTTACCTTATCAGACTGACGTGACTTTCCAAGTCAGTTCTATTAATAAAGACGCTAATGTTGGAATTTAAGAAAAATAAAAATTTTAAATATTTAATTGTCATTTTTTAATCCAGTAATAATTTTAAAATTAAGTCAAGATTTGTTTTTTTTTTAGTATTTAACCTTTTTTAAAAATAGATTTATCATTTTAACTCGTAAACATAATGAGAGAACATATCTCTTTTCCATGTCTTAAACTTATAGATATTAAATATATACTTAAGTGAAATAAAAAAATGATCCCAATATTATAAAGATTTCTTATCATGAATGTAATATTTCTTTTTAAAAAAATTCAAACAACCCTTATTTTAAATTTATTAATTATCTTATTAAATAATTTGTCGAAAACATATAATTTGCTAACAATCATGAGAAAAGAATAGGGGTTTAATTGCTAAGAAAATATTCTCATTTAAAATTAAGAAGAAATAGAGAAATCGAACACTTAAATATTCGAAATAGTATTTCAAAACAGTTCCCTCTCATCAAAGAACGGGTAAATGTATTAAAAATCGGATCAGATGTTAAATCGATAAGATAAAAAATTTAATAATTAAAAGATTCAACTAGTATTATAATGTTATTAAATCGGCTAAATTTTAAATAAAAATAAAAAATTTAAAATATGATAGGAAGAGATCATCATGTGTTGAAGAATTTGAAGTTTAATTCATTAAATAAATTGTTAAATAAAAATTAATTGATTTATTTTTATTTGTAAAACTTATTAACAAATAAAAATTAATCAATTAATTAATTAATTAATTAGTTTTTAACTATAAAAATTATTAAAATAAATTGAACCAAAAAATTAAAAATTAAATTGTTTAAAATTTTTAACATTTAATTAATCAAATTAGTTGATTTTTTAATCATGTACTAAAATAACATTTAAAACGACAGAAAGGGACTCCATATATTTCTTATTCTTTCTGTTGGAGAATTGATGCTGGTGATAACTCTTTTCAATAACATCTATTTTCTGATTCTGAAATGTATGACGTGAAAGCAAAATGATACGTACACATGCAGGGAATGATACGTACGCTGTGATGAGTTTCAAATCAAAGTTAAAATGACACAGACACACCACCCGAAACCATGTGTACATCTCGAGAATGAAACACCACCGTCTTTACATCTTCTTCAGCAACAGTTTAGCTGTTACACCGGTTTGTCTCACTTTTACTTATTTAGCGTACGTAAAGCTTATAGAAATTAGTAATGATGGTTTACACTCTTACCATTTTCATTTAATTATTTGTAGCTCCGTACCTCAACTTTTGACTAACCGAGAATCTCTACGTGCATACAAGTTAGAGATTAGACTATTCCCTAATCCTATTTAATTAATTATTGCTTGAATAAGCATAAAAAGTGTTGAAGTAAAACACTATTAAGAAAATGGTTGTTGGAAGCAACAGCGACTTGGAGACAAAAACTTCAACTTCCTATCACAGCAACCTGATCAGCCTTGGCCTGACAGATGAAATGTCAATCTCCAACTTACTTAGTGCATTGGGGCTGTGATTAAGTTATTTTGTATCAGAATCTTCATATGAATCCTATGCGGACATGACAATTTTTAGTTATTTAAACGAGTTTCGATCTCTAGATGTTGCTGCTCAACTTCCACGAAGCGTTATCGTAACGATGACAAAATGTCATAATGGCAATCAATCGAACTCATATAGATTATGTGAATTTCTTCTTTACTCTTTTGTCCTTTTCACTTGGCAACAGTTAAAATGTTAGATATTTTTTCATTTATTAGATAATAATTAATTATAATTTTGTTGTTTTTCAATTACTTATTGATTAAGTTATGTAAATTTAATCCGAATAAAGATAATAAAGTGACCTGGTCAATGATCTAACTTAATGGGTCAGAGTTCAAAAAGTATAGACCCTGATTAGTAAATTGAGTATGTGATGAGAAAGTTTGATATGGAAGTTAAATAAATAGGTTGAGATCTCCTGTTATTGCTTAATTCATTCGTGAACGTAAAGTTACTTCAATCTATTTAGAGGCTTACGTTTTAAGAAAACTATAGAAATACGTTGACCACGTCTCGGTGAGTAGATTCTGTAAAAATGTCTGTAAATTTGAGCTCGTTTATGTCAACTACGATAGGCACCATTCGGTGCCTACCAAGTGAATGTCAAACATGGTAGGCATTTCGGTGCCTACCATGCTTGGCTTTAT
>JAOQMS010000002.1:2067680-2103331 GCA_027563885.1 Erythroxylum longipes | reverse complement strand
TGCAGACTATCTTAATACGTAAGTTATCACCCAACGATAACACCTTGATCACTTTCGGATTATCTTCTCAAAACTTCACTTTATTTGTCTCAGCTCCGCTCTTGGAGCAGTTGACTATTTAATGTAGTTCTGCAAGTTCACGGGTCCCAAGTAGTATACTATAATATCGTCCCACAGGGAGTAATTGTGTAAGTACTAGGCTCGGATCACTCAATTAATTGGACTAAGCAATTGTGTAGGAATGGGGAATTTAATATTAAAAGAAATTCAACTATCAAATTAAATAAATAAATAAAGAAAACCAATGCTTAAACAAAGATGCGAATATCTCTAGGGATTAATCCAAACAGAATGTGGTAAGCTTCAAGGATGGTTTCACTTTTAGCGCTTTCTATGGACTTTACCTGAATCAATTTATTAGGAGAATTTTTGGTTTATAGACGGTTGAGCCTAGAGTTTCTTAGATCCTTTTTCAAGGTATCAAAGGAGTATTACGCAATAATCCTAGGCTACTATCGTAGCCTAGCAATCAAGCATAACCCATTATGTTCTTTGCTCACCCGGTTTTCTCTCATAAATTTAGTCTATGTCTAAATCTGAAATTTATAAGTTCACTGTTTTAGACTTCCGTTATTAATTTTCACCTATCGGTTCTTCAATTAACAACTGATGTCAAGTAATGGTTGGCCAAACACAAGACCAGCAAAATTTATCTCAAAACAGAGAAATCAAACTTATAAATCCACACTCATAAATCAACCGAAATTTAATCCAAAAAAATTAGCTAAAAGCTTCAGCCCAACCTTGAAGCTTTGAGGAAACTACTTAGTCATGATAGGATGAAAACTATAAGCATTAAAGTCAACAACCAACATTAGGAGAAATCAAATAAATATCAGATAATGAATGAGTTTTTGAATTCCCCTTCTTTATGTTGTTTGCGTCTTCTTCTGCGTGCGCCTCCACTCTAGCCTCTGCGTGGTTTGCTATTAGAGTGATTTTCGTTTTTTTTTTCACTGTAGCTCTCCTCACTAGCTGCCACGTTGAAGTCTCACAAAGCTCACGTTTTCTGTTCAGCTCACGCACTCCCCTTCATGTAACGCACAGCTCACCTAGTCTCATTTTTCTGCTCCTTGCACACGCACTCTCTCTTCTTTTTCTTTTCCTTCAGTTCACTCACACCCAGCTCTCACGTTACTTACTCCTTATTTTCAGTTCACGCACTCTTCTAGTAACGCACAGCTCACCTTCTTATTTTCAGTTCACGCCCTTCAGCTCAAGTTCCTCTTCACGCCAAGTAACGCACAGCTCTTCACCACCTACTCTCCTCAGCCCTCTATCTTCTATCTGCCTTTCTTTTATTTATTTCCTCTCTTGTGTAGTGAGTCTCCAGCTGGTGGGGTTGCTGCGTTGTTTTTCCAGCTCTCCTTTCTTTCTTTCCAGCCATCCTCTTTCTGCTTTGGCGTGGGTTGTCTGCTGGAGCTCCTTGTGGTGCGTTGTTTTGGTGGGGTTCCTTGGCTGTGTTTCCACGTTACCTTTCCAGTTTTTATGTCTCCTCCACTGTTCCTTGACATGACAATTTAGTGCTCTCTCAATTAAAACCTACCTCACTTGTTTCTTGTTTCTTTCTTTTCTGCTTCTCCCTGCGGCATCGTTTTTGGGCTGCTCCTTGGCTGCTGCATTTTACCTCTCTTCTGATTGCATTTTGGACTGGTGTTTATGATGTGTGCTTCTTTTTCCTCTTGCGTTTTGCTACCTTTCCTTCATTTAATTTTTGTTGTGGTCTTTACAACTAAAACCAAATGCATTTCTTACAGATTAAACATGAACAACTATAAATGCAGATTCAGGTAAACTAAACAATTTAGCAGGAAAAATATGTATAAAACTTAATGATTGTATGCAAAAACTAAGAGAAAATGTCACTCATTCTAACAAGAAAATGTATTCAACATGGAGCAGGCTGCGTGAGTATTTTTGTGGGTGCGTGATTTGTTGTTGGTTTTTGTGTTTAATATTGGATGTGTACACGGTTGGAAGGATTCTTGCTCATGCTTATACGTGTGTGTGTGTGGGTGATGTTAGTCTTGGAAGAGTCATATTTCTACTAAAAAAATTCGAAGTTGCAACTTGGGTAAAAAGATATCAAATCGGCGGTATATAGTGTGAGTATGTAATGTGATTGTTTGGTGCAAGTTTTACATATGCATGGGTGGCTCTTCAACTGAAGCTTCATTGATGATGAGATTATCTTGCTAAATGTACCTATGTTGGTGAATTGGCTACTGGGGTGTTGTTGATTATTTTGTTAGTGTAGCCGTGATTAACTTTTGACTTTTGTATGAATCAATCTTACGGTAGTGGAGTGCAGAAAAATTTGGGAAGTTATTCTTGTCTCTTTCTCAAGAGTTTTTATTTATGTTAAATTATGTTTAATCACTTGAGTCATTTATTTAGTGTTCTTCAATTATAAGATTGTTAAGAAAAATCTTCTATTGAGGTTAAAACGAGTCAATCGTGTTATCAAGAGTGAAAATCTTTCACGAGAAGTGAGATTGAGAGATAGTGTCAAGGGTTGAGTGGTCGGCTCAATAAAGCCTTGAGCAAATCTATTGTACTTCGGTGAAAGAATTAATCTGGGTGAGGGTCCCACAGACGTAGGCAAGGAGTACCAAACTGCGTTACTAAATTTCTGATGTTATTCGTTATTTTTCTTTTGATTGATTTTATTTTTATTTATGTCAGAGACGACCACGTAAAATCGGACAGTTTGCGAAACACCTATTCTTACGGTTTTCAGAAACAAACAAAACTTTACAAAGGATCAAAAGGACAATATTTAATTAGATTATTTTTAAATTATTAATTTGTATCAAATTTAATTAGATTGATATAAATTTAAAAATTGAGTTAGATCATTATATGAGTAATATTTGATTAGTTTATATATAATATTTATGTCACATATATTTGAACACTATATTTTAAAGTGAAATCTAAAAAAAGGGGTTGTTCTAAAAAATAAAAATATTTGAGTGCGATAGAAAAGGTTAATATAAATATTTTGGATGAAAGCGTAAATTACAAGTCTTTAGATAGAATTAGAGAATTTGAAACTTTTGAGAATAATGAGACATAACTTCCTTTAGAAATATATTTTTAAGTTTTATATTAGACTCAAATTTAGTTTGAATTATTAAATTTGATTTATTATGAGTACACTATATAATAATAGACATGGACATATTTTTTATTTCAAAAATATTTTATTTTTACCTATTATTTTTATTTTTATTTTTATTTTTTATATACCTGTTTTATGGCGGTTTAATACCGATTGAAGCTTTAAACCTTAAACTTTTCCTTTAACCGGTTCGATGTCTGATCTGATTTTAAAACATTGCTTATAGTCACCCATTTATAAAGTTAGTTACTTAAATTAAGTGATTTATAAAATTAAATTGTAATTTGAGCTATAACTTAAATATGTGAGTTTTTCTTGTTTTGGATCTTTAGTTTGCAAAGTGATTTACTCAAAATATGTAATTTATAAAATTAATCATAATTTGAATCATATAAAAATTTCTAACAATATTTTAAGCACCTTAATTTCTCATGTTTAAAGAGTTTGTACAATTAATTTCGGCCATTAGTTTGCGAAGTAATTTACTTAAAATGTTTGATTTATAAAATTAATTATAATTTGAACTACTTAAATTTTTTACAAATTTTAAATAATTTAATTTCTTACATCTAAAGAGTTTGGAATCACTTAAATTAAGTTTGTTGTACTTTTAATTATTAATTTAAAATACATAATTTATTATTTTTTAAAACTTTAAGTACTTTCTTAAATAGGAAGAATTTGAACTCTTACATAGTCAATTAAATTAATTTGTGAGACTCTCAATGATTAGTTTACAAAATAATTTATTTCAAGTATATTATTTATAAATTATTACATGTAATCCACAATATGTTCAATACAAAATAACATGATTATGACTATGAGATTCGCAAATAACTTAAAGACATTGAACACAAACGAAAGAAAAAAGACGCAATAGAATTAATTTTGTAATTGTATAATATAATCAGCCAACATTAAAGAAAGCCATTCAAACAATTGCTTTCCCGTGAGTAGTCAAAACGATCATTTTTTCTCTTAGATAAAAGATTATAGTTTTATCATTTTTCAGTAATAATTATTCGCATCCAAATAGATACAGTCAATTCTTGGATGGGCTGAAAGACTCAAAACTCAAAAGTATACAGTTGTTTGTTTCTGGTCTACCAAATTTTTGAAGACTAAAAAATTTAGATGATGACGTCTTCAACGTTCAGTTCGTGTCCAAGAAAAAGGTTCATCTTCAAGCAACTACAGAGCAAAGTACAAATTGGGATGGACCGGCGACAGATGCGACCGTGCTAGGATGGAACTCCAGGGACATTACCAATATATTGGAGTTTCTTCAGAAAAAGAATTAGAAAACACACATTCTAAATATATCGAAGCAAGAAAATGAAAGTAACGGCAGTCAATCTTTTGTTTCTGGTGCTTTCCTCTCAAATTTTGGTCTTCCCTTATTCATGCTATGCATGCGACACAGATTATAAGCTCATGAGACCGTTCATAGGGGTCTCGCATGTTCGACAGACTAACAGATCGCCTCATTACTATGAGTCGTTGAATGTCGTCCAAGGACAAGACAGGCCCGTGTCTGTGGCACAAGTATATTATGCATGGTGCCTTTTTCTTTCTTCCAGAGCTGATTTTTAAAGTGAAATTTCTTCCATTGATTGTTGGGTGATTGGTGAGCATTAATAATAACCCCAACACAAGTAGAAAGAAAATACAAGCAAATAGGGTTATGTATTCTCTTCGTGGTAGTGATTGATAAAAAGTCTATCTTTATTAATATTAATTCCTGTCTAAGAAATGCTAATGCAAGATAAAAGAGACGATGATAATTATCGTTTTGTTGTTTAAGGAGGTACATAAAACATGAGAACCCTATTATCCACACCCAGCATCAAATGTGTTAAAAGTTTACTGAAAACTAATAGAAAGACAATACTTACACATTGAACAAAGTATGGTAGCTTTCTTAAAAAATAGTAAATCATGATAAAATATGTTTCATTCAATCAAGATTTGGAATATAAAAGAAGTTTGGTGTTATCAACCCCTTCTGAGGCTAGGTTTGGGAGACCGACGGCGGTTAATAACCTGCTAAAATCAACCTGCTGAAATGATAACTACTTATTCTCAATAAGTACTTATGTGTTTGGAATTGCTTTTTTGGTAACTGTTGAAATGTGAAAATAGGTATTTGGCAAGTGTAGTTGCGGTTGCTAAAAAGAAATCATCATCATCATCATCATCACCCAGTTTGAAATCCCGCAATGAAGCGGGGTCTGGGGAGGTCTGATAGTACGCAGCCTTACCCCTACATAGTAGAGAGGCTGTTTCCAGTAGACCCACATGCAGATGTGACAATAAAAAGTGATACAGATAAAAATTGATGCTAAGAGGGGAGGTACATAAAATTAAATAGTTACATAAAGAAAAGGAACAAAACAAAAACCCAAATAAAATAGCTACAAAGATACAAAAACAAAATACTAATAATAAAATATTGATAATAAATAGTAATAAATAAATAAATAACGAAAAATGGGAAATGGAATAAGAATAAAGGACAGACCTGATATCGAGCCCAACTCTACTAAATATCTGATAGGCTGCACCAGATCAGCTCTGCTCGTCGCTATGTGGGTTAATAGTGCTGGCGCTGCTACCTTGTATATATGACAATCCTACAGGGTCCGCCATTCTTGTTGGATTGTTTCCGGACACCTAAAAAAAAAACTAGAAAAGACATATTAGACTTCCTACACAGGTGAATAACGTGTGCGAGCAATGACAGTAAATCCTCGTAATACACTGACTCGACTACCTTGTCGTACTTTGAAGGGTTTCCTTTACCCTTATCTTATCTCGCCAAAATTTTCTATATCTGACCAATTCTACTGTAAGGGTTAACTCTGACATATCTTTCTTAACTACTTCCCTCCACGTCTTGTATGGCTTGCCTTTTCTCCTCTTGTAGCTACTAAGAAGAATTTGCTCACATCGTCTTACCGGAGCATCCGGGTGCCTTCTGCTCACATGCCCAAACTACCGAAGCCTGTTCTCTCTCATCTTGTTGCTGAAAAGAAATAAAATGACTAAAAAGTCTATTGATTTAATAAAATATTAATTGTTATATAAATAATTAAAAAATATATTATTAGTCATATAAATTTAAAATAAGAAAATATCAATAAAATAAATTTAGTAAATAAAATATTTCATTAAAAATATATTATTAATCATATAAATTTAACTTTATAAATAATAAAATATTAACTTAAAATAAGAAAAATATAAATAAAATAAATTTATTAAATAAAATATTTCATAAAAAATATATTATTAGTCATATAAATTTAAATTATAAATAAGAAAATATTACATTAAAGTAAGAAGAAAACGTTATATTGGACTTGCTTTCTATTAGTTAAGGATACAGTAAAAAATAATAATTATCAGAAAATTATTAATAGAAAGTAAAATTTCTATCGCTGAAGCACTTTTCTACCGCAACCCTCTTTTTGCTTATGAATTTCTGTGATAGTAACACAATTTTTTCCAACGTCTAGTTATTCACTGCAAATCTCAATATGTGACTAAGTTTAAAAACTGAAGTAAATAAATAGTATTTATTTCTATCGCAGCGTTGATCCAATCCCGGCCTAAATCAAGTCAGCTCTAAAACAAATTTGAAATTTCTGTCTCGCTCGACCCTATGTAGTCTTGAAAATTCAGCCTGTACCTAACAGAGAAGTTCAACTTTAATTTCAGGCAACGACAGAACAAAGTGCAAAATGGGACGGCTGGGGCTACGGTCGTTAAATATATAATTGGCCTCAATTGTTCGGCAGCCGACCTAGTCCAAGGACACTGCCAACGGAGTTTCCGAAACAGGAAGTATATAAATGTCCATAATCGCATATATAAAAGCACATACACACACAGCAATCATCAACAACTTGTGAATGTCTCGAAACAAGAAAATGAAAGCAACAGCACTCGACCTTTTTCTTCTAGTCCTCTTCTTTCAACTTCTGGTTTTGCCTGATTCATGCCATGCAACAGAGATAAACTATATGCGAGACTTTATCAGGTCTCGCAGGTTCAACCTCCTTCCACGCTATGATGAGTCGTTGAGTGTCGAAGAAGTAGACAAGCCCCAGTCACAGGTATATATTGGACCCCAGGATGGGTTGATGGAAGCTGACAAAATCAGTGCATTACCTGGACAACCTGAAGGAGTGAACTTTAATCAGTATGCAGGCTACGTTACTGTGGATCCAAAGAATGGAAGAGCACTTTTCTATTATTTCGTAGAGTCACCTTATGACTCTTCATCTAAACCATTAGTCTTGTGGCTCAATGGAGGTATTCAATTTCTAGCTATATGTTAATAAAGCTTTTTAGATTTACGGAGAAATGCTTGAGATCTGTACTTCTACTTTTGCACGAGCACAAGATTGCCTGAAGCTTTCTTTATGGAATAATTATTGAGTAGCATATTGATTTACTTGCAGGGCCAGGATGTTCCTCTCTGGGATACGGAGCCATGGGAGAATTGGGACCTTTCAGAGTCAACAGTGACAATAAGACACTTTCCATAAATCCTTACGCCTGGAACAACGGTAGTTTTTGTGATTAACTCCAAGCTAAAATATCTTCTCCTTTTTCCATTATTTTACAATAACATGTTATTTAATGGAAAATTGACAGTTGCAAACGTTATATTTTTGGAGTCTCCGGCTGGAGTTGGATTTTCGTACTCCAACACTTCTTTGGATTATTATACAGGAGACCAGAAAACAGCAAAAGACTCTTATATCTTTTTATTGAATTGGCTTGAAAGATTCCCACAGTATAAAACTCGTGACTTCTACATAACCGGTGAGAGCTACGCTGGTCATTACGTACCACAGCTTGCTTACACAATCGTCTCCAAGAATACAAACCAGAACAATATCAACCTGAAAGGCATTTCTGTAAGTTCCTTGGTAACAATGAAAAAGACAAGTTCTGAACTTTTTTTTGCATGGATATTTAAGGGTTTTCTTTGTTTTCTTTCTTTCTATTTCCCCTAAATGTTATCGAGACAGATAGGGAATGCATATATAGACTATTTAACCGCTGTTACGGGATCTGACGATTATGCATGGTCACATGCCCTGATTTCGGATGAAAGCTATAAAGGAATTAAGAAGTACTGCAACTACAAAGACGTTAACCTCACAAAGCCATGCATACATTTTTTGGAAAAATCTTACAACGAAACTGGAGTTTTTGATTATTATAACATCTATGCTCCACTTTGCCGCAAATCAACACCGGGATACAGCCCTGCTTGTTCTGTAAGTAGGATTCTTGATGTTACAGTGTAACTTTACCCATTAATCTTTGACAATTTCTTGATTTCCTGTGAATAGTTGAAAGGTTTGGACCCTTGCTCTGACAACTATGTCGTATCCTACCTCAACGATGCTATGGTGCAGAGGGCCATCCATGCAAAGGCTAAAAAATGGGAAGGTTGCGGGTGGGTATCGACGTACTTGAATTGTTTTATAAAAAAGTCTAAAAATTGTTCACTTATAAACAAATATACTTGTATCTGTATTATCTCCAGCGGAATAAAACGATGGTCAGACAGTCCACACAGTGTTTTGCCTACAATTAAGCATCTCATAGCTAGTGGATTAAGGGTTTGGCTTTACAGGTAAGTTCATAATTTCAAAGAGTGATGTTAAAATCATCGAAAATTTCGTATAGAAAACTGAAATTCTGAGCTAACAAATTGTTTCACAACAATGAAATCCACAGTGGGGATGTAGATTATGTAATCCCAGTAACAGCCACAAGATATGCCATTAACACTTTAAACCTTCCAGTGGTGATTGATTGGCGACCATGGTGCACTAGTAACGAGGTATATATACAATCTCCTTTCATTTAGATACTCACGACACAAGCAAATAAGGTTTATGTGATGATGATAATAACATACAGGTTGGAGGGTACGTAGAGGGATACAAAGGACTGGTATTTACGACAGTGAGAGGATCTGGGCATATGGTTCCAGGCGACCAAGCAGAGAGAGCTCTAACTATGATCTCATCATTCCTTCAAGCCAAACTTCCACCTTCCTGCTAAGAAAACTAAGGATGGTAGCGTTATTCCCAGAATAACAATCATCTCGTTTCGCTTATTATGTCAACAAACATGAAATTAAGAGAAAAGAGATGATGGTCATTATTGTTATTTTTATCCTAAAGATTGTTAAGCGCAAGCAGGCCCTTCTGTTGGAACATGACTCAAGTGGAATGATTGCCGCACGGAAGCCTAAAAACCAAAATTTTAGATTTTCATTCAACTGAAAAATGACATGGAAAGTTCAATTAACATCATTAAGGTCTTTGACATTTTTATGAATATTTTATTAAAATAATATTTTTAGTATTTATAATAATAACAACTAATAAATTATAAAAGGTACACTAATGAAATAATAATTATATCTCAAAATTACGATGGGCAACAAATGATACAGATGTGCGAAAAGCGTACACTCTCATCAGTCTTCAGCAACTTTGTAGGTATCTCTAGATAAATAAAATGAAAGCACCAGTGCTCAACCTTTTGTTTCTGGTGCTCTCCTTTCAACTTCTGATTTTGCCTCATTCTTGTCATGCAACTGAAATAAACTTGTTTGCCTTTATTTTGATTGAAGGTTAACACATAACCCTTTGTTCGGTGTGGATGTGTTTACGAGCGTGCCAAGAATTTAAAGTGATTCTAAACTAGGAAATAAGGAAAAAAAGATATTGCGACTCGTAATTTAAGACTGAAATCATACGATTATGTATGCTAGAAAGAGAAAAAAAATCTAATAGAAAAGTACTTTACTTTATTGATAAACAATTCGGCAAAACACAATGATGAAGAAATTGAAAATTACTGATGACAATTGAAAAGAGAAGACTATGCTAAAAAAACTAGGGAATTGCCAGCTGGGATGCCAGGCTTTTGATATTTGAGATGTTGGACCATTTTTTCTGCTTCAAAACTTCTATTTATAGCCAAAACTGATGGCTGTCCAGCCTTGATCAAACTTGCAATCTGATAAAACTTTATCCTGCCAGATAGAGATAAAATTTGGCTTGGTGTCTATCAAGTTTATCAGCTTATCCCCTCATTATCCTAGACTTCAAGACTCCCACTCCAACTCAAATTCTACTGCTTTCCTCTTTGCTGGACATTGGATTTTTTATGGGCCAGAATCAGTAGATTTCTTTTGGACTTCGAACCATGGGCTCTCTTTGGGCTTCGGGTTTTAGGCCCAAAATAGTAAAAATGGGCCGAACCTATTTTTCGGTGTAAACATTTGCCCCCTGCACCATTGGGCTTATAAATATAAGCCTTATAGTGGCCCTTAACTTATTTAGAAAACCATTTAGCCAATGCCTTTGCCTAGAGTAGCTTTTGGACGCTTTGGCTTTGTTATCGTCAACCTCCACTCCCCTCTGATGGACCAAAAATCTTAGAAAATTTCCAGCTCTGACTCCAAAAGCATACTTTAACGAATTGAGTTTGAGTTGGTGTCTCCTCAGTCTCTCAAATCCTTGCCTGAGATGCTCTACATGGTCACCTTGTTTTTAAACTTGATAACCATGTCATCGATGTAGACTTCAACAATTTTCCCAATGATATTATGGAAAATGAGGTTCATGGCTCTTTGATAAGTAGCTTGGGCTTTCTTTAGCCCAAAAGGTACCATACCCTATTCAAATGTGCCGATTGCTCCTGGACACCGGAACGTTATTTTATGAATATTATTTTTGGCAATTTTGATCTAATTATAACCAGCAAAACAATCCCAAAATGTTAACATTTCATGGTTGGCAGTGGCACCAATAAGCATGTCGCTAACCAGCATTACATATACATTCTTAGGTGTGGCGGCATTTAAGTCCCCAAAATCTATACACACTCTAATTTTTTCGTTTTTCTTGACTACAAGGACTATATTTGCCAGCCACTCAGTATACTTAGCTGGTCTAATAAAGCCTACTTTGAGGAGCCTCTCTATTTCTTCTTTCACCTTCATCTCTACTTCCTAGGACATTCTCCTGGGGGGTTGTTGAAAAGGACATAATTCTGGCTTAATGGGCAGTCGGTGTTCAACTAAACTCCGACCTAAGCCAAGCATATCCTTGTAATCCCATGCAAAGCAGTCTTTATACTCGTGAACCAGCTTGATTATTTCTTCGCGCAACTCCTTATTAATAAGCCCACTGATGTATGTTACTTCAGGATCCTCGGCAGTATTCAAGTTGATTTCTTCCAAAGGGTCTTTTACTTGAAGTCTCTCATCTTTCATTTTGGGTGGTGCGACTTGTAGCTCCTCCAGACTTATTTCATCTCTTATTATTTCTAGGCTTTCTCCCTCATAAACTAACTCTGTTCTGAAAATCTCAACTTCATAGTTGGCCATTAATTGTTTCCTGGCCTGCTGCAAAATTACTTTCTGTATAGCCCTTGCAGCTACTGACCACCCTTCCTCACTTTTTTGAGCAATCGTTGGCCTGATTAGCCAACGTCTTCTTTCATCGTCCTAAAAGGCCTGATGTTTTTATTCTTCTTACTGGCACCAGTTGCTTGGAGGAGCAAATGCTTGTCCTTGGCAAATTTCATCAGTGTAGGTCTGCCTTCTTTATCCAAACCTTCCAAAGTAATTGGTGTGGTATCTTTATGGTAATAGTAGGCGTCCACCAAACTGACTTCAGCGCTAAAAGGTTTATTGTCTGCCCTAACCATTTCCACGTTATCGCCATGCCAGAACAATAAGAACTGGTGAAGGGAAGATGGCACACACATGTTGGCGTGAATCAAATCTCTGCCCAGAAGTAACTTGTAACTTGCATTTGTGTTGATTACGAAGAAAGCAGACACACACATCTTACTCTTCACTGTTATTTGTAGCGGAATTACTCCCAATGTTCTTGCCACGTCCCCAGTCACCACAATCACCACCAAGTCTGTAGCAATGATATCCTCTTCTCTTTTCCCAAGCCCCAATAACACTTTCAAAGGAATTACGTTTACAGCTGCTCCATTATCCACCAAAACTCTGTTCAGTGGCCTCCCGTTAATACAAGCCCGTATGTACAGTGACTTAGTGTGATTCACTGTTAACGTTTTATTGAATGTCAGAGTTTTGCTGTCCTCAGTCTCCTACGATTTCTCTGAGAATTTTTTTGCTGCATTTTGTTCTTCTTTTGCAGCTCAGACTTCTTCATCTTTTGGCTTGTCCTCCATTTCGTCATCAGGATCGACACGGTGAAAAATTGCTGGCAGCAACACAGAAACAGCTCCCACATAATAAACAGGGACATCACCAATATTGAAGTACCTTTCTACCTGTTCCTCTGCATCGTCATCCTCCGTTGCCTTCCTTTCAAATTTATTCTTCTGAATTCCTTCTTCACGGTGCTCAACCATCTTCTTGGCAATGTTGGCCAGCTTCTTCCCTTTATCAAGCATCTTTTGTTTCTCTACAAAGTGAGCCATGGCTTGAACTTGAAGTTTTATTCCCAATTCTTCTTTTTCCTGGAAAAATGTCTCGGCCAACTTCTTGTGCTGCAACCTTATTTTTCTTGTTTTAGCGTTTTTTTGAGCAGCAGTAAGCATTTTCTTTTTATTCTTCCTTTTACTTTCCACGCGAATCCACTCTTCAGCTTTCTTGAGCATCGGTGGCTTAACAAATTTCGGGTGACCACCAATGCTGATGACCACCTGGTCACCGATCCTTTCCAATGCATTGACTCTCTCCTGACTTTTACAGGTAGTGGTCAGGTTGTCTTTCCTTTTCCACACGTTCCACCCTTTCGGCCTCCAAACTTGATTCGTATGCTTCCTGCTCCTTTTTTGGTTGAGCCAATTCCTCATATCAATACTTGCTACGTTCACTGACCCCATCGGGAATGGATTTTTGTCAATGAGCATTGCCTCTTCTGGGAACTTGAGAATTTTCCTGTTGATGCGATCCTGGATCACGTTCCTTAAGGCCCATTACATGTTGGTGGAATGAGTCCACGCGTTATGATATTTGCAATAGTCTTTGGCCTTCATCTCCTCCTTGGTAGGCAAAACGTGATCTTCTGGCAAAGAAATAAAATCGATTTTCATTAGATAATCGAAAATTTCAGATGTTCTACTTACATTGAAGGTGCACTTGTTCCCCCTCTTGTCACCATTTTGTGGCGTTCCAGGAGACATCTTTGCTAGGTGTGGGCATACTATGCTCCCATTATCTGATACGGCAGCTATAGCAACTTCTACTTCAGCGTTATAGACTTCCTTAAAATAAGTCCCCATAGTTTGCTTTTTCATCTTATCATCTTCTTTGAGCAGCTCCTCGTATTCTGTCACCTTCATAGCCAACTAAAAAAAGTGTCTAAAATCCATACCTTGAAACTTTTTCCTCAGCTCCAAGTCCAAACCTTTTTGCACCATCAACACGAACTTAGTTTCCGAAATATTAATCCTGCACTTGTTTCTCACTTTTTTGAACCTAGCAATGAAATCGTCCGCCTTCTCTCTAGTACGCTGAGTAAGCCTAGACAAATCCGTGATACTGACTTCAGGCTCACTTCTGTAAAACTAAGTGTGGAAGATTCTTGTCATATCTGCCTAACCAAACAGGGAGTCTCTTGGCAGTGACACGTACTAAGAGAAAGTAGCTCCAGTTAATGAATTTGGGAACAATTTCAAAAGCAGATACTGATAGTTCTCATAGCTAGAAAATTCCAAGCATTGAGTGGTGAACCTCGCTATATGCTCGATGGTAGACTGTCCTTCTTCTCTAGAAAACAATGTAAAATCTGGGAACTTTACGCCCCTGGGAAAAGCTTCCCTGTCAATGAATTCAGGATAAGGCTTCCTAAATTCAGGTCGATCAATTTGATTGAACCCAGGCCCATATAACTCTTGTGCAATCTCTCGCAGCACATCCCTGGTAACATGATCTATCGTCTGAGTGTTTTGCCCATACATTACCTGGCCTATGGTCATCGACTGCTGAACTGCCTGGTAACTTGTACTTCTTGGGAATGCCTGCATATGGTTGGTCACCAAAATCCTATTGCCCCCTGAGCTCATTTCCTCTTCATAAAGGTGAGGTTGAGTTGTTGATCCAGTGTAGCTGTGGAAATGAACAGGGGTCTTGTTGTTGATAGACACCGGAGGCAAAGTAGTTTTCGGTGTCTCATCCCTTTTGTGTGGTGGCTGGTAGGTGGATACCGGCTGTTTCTCCTTGTTGGGCTGTCAATTCTAGTGGATTGCCCCCCGAGCTCCTTCGCAGGACCAGTTTCTCCTAGCTTGGCAACCTTGGCTGCCGACTTCTCACTTTCAGTTGGAGTGGCTGTAAGTGTAACTGACTGATTTCCTACTACCACTGGTAGCTTGCTGGCCTACAATTTAGTTTGAAGCGGTGGCTTGCTTAACCCACCTTCGCTTATGCTTTTATCTTTCTCCGGTATGACAGATCCACTGATCGCGGCCAAAATCTCTTTGTGATTACACTGCGTCGTGTCAACCAAAGTGTTCAAAAGAGTGTCAGTTTTAGTTGTCGACTTTTCTATGGCCTCCAGAACCTTCATTAAAAGGATCTTACTGTTACTTACCCGACTTAACTCAACGGATTGAGCCTGATCTTTCTGCCCTACTGTTGCAACGATTTCCATATCATCATCTCCACTGATGGAAATGTCATTACTCTTACTAGATCGTGTTTTCGTCATTGCGTGGTCTCACCGAGCGTGCCAAAAATATGTTTGCCTTTATTTTGATTGAAGGTTAACATGTAGCCCTTTGTTTCGGTATGAATGTGTTTGCGAGCGTGCCAATTATTTAAAGTGATTCTAAACTAGGAAATAAGGAAAAAAGATATTGCGACTTGTAATTTAAGAATGAAATCAAACGATTATGTATGCTAGAAAGGGACAAAAAATCTAACAGAAAAGAACTTTGCTTTATTGATAAACATTTCAGCAAAACACAATGACCAAGAAATTGAAAATTATTGATGACAATTGAAAAGAGAAGACTATGCTAAAAAACTAGAGAATTATCGAAAAAAATAAACTAATAGATTTGCTGGGATGCCAGACTTTTGATATGTGAGATGTTTGACTCCTTTTTCCTGCTTCAAAACTTCTATTTATAGCCAAAACTGATGGGTGTTCAGCCTTGATCAAACTTGCAATCCGATAAAACTTTATCCTGTCAGATAGAGATAAAATTTGGCCTGGTATCTATCAGGTTTATCAGCTTATCTCCTCATTATCCTGGACTTCAAGACTCCCACTCCAACTCAAATTCTATTGCTTTCCTCTTTGCTGGACACTAGATTTTTGATGGGCCAGGATCAGTGGATTTCTTTTGGACTTCGAACCATGGGCTCTCTTTGAACTTCGAGTTTTCGGCCTAAAATAGTAAAAATGGGCTAACCCTATTTTTCTGTGTAAATAAATGTATAATCTAATCATGTCTTTATTTTTATTAGAAATAAATATTTACTATTTATAAATATCGTTAGAAAGTTAATTTTAATCTATTTTATAAATAAAGCTGAGACATAGTAGTTAAGAACTTAATTATAATGCTTAAGTTCATATATTTGTACTAATAGTATTTTATTAATATTATGTTTTTACTAATATTTTCTTAGAAAAATACTGCAATAAATTTTTATCACTGTCTTTTCTCCGGAGAAAATAAAGCGCCGGATCTCGTATTTCTCTTATTCCCTTTACAATTTTTGTTCGTTAAAGCCCAATAGCTATTCAGAGCTAAGAAGCTGGTGGACGGTAGAAGCAATCTGGCATAGGAAAACTCGAACTCATGTTGACCATTTTACAAGCCCAATTCTGGAAACAAAGATCACGTCAATGCATCCATCAGTTGTTTAGTGAAAATAACTTTTTGGCAAAGTACCTACATCGTATTTGAATTTTAAAAAGCCTGTCGGCAACTAGCATCCATAATGAACAAGATCAAGTGAACATACTTGGCAGGATTATGACCCTCAACCATTCCATGCATACAAATCCAAATCGGCCATTCAACTAATTTTCTAGACCAATAGATGGAAGCCATATGACTCGTTATCACAGCCTCCGCAGTGTTTGTCACGCGTAATTAATTCAAGAAGTTATACTTGTAGCCCTAACAACCAAAGATGAGCAGTTTCAATTATAGTATTTTTATCATGTATCCATATTTACATAAAACTTATATAAATATATAGATGAGATTTAATAGAATATAATTAAAATAAAATAATTGAATTAAAAGATCTGATATAAACGACTAGTGTCATATTTGATGCACACAATAAAAGCTACTCGTTGTATACATCAAATAAATTCCCAACTTATGCGATTGAATGTTTTTTTCTCTCCTTGTCTCAAAAAGGATTTTTAAAAAGTGGTTCTAATGATAAAAACTCAATCTCAATTATGTATTAAATAATTTACAATTAAATTATTAATTTAATCTTAAAAAGTTTAAACTCTCTCATGTCCGTTCATAAACATAAAATCTTCTATATTTGGAAGGTTTACACAGATTTTACGAACTAATTCAACTACCCCAAGCGAAAGGAAGCGGAATTAAAACACAGAGATTGATTCACCTATCAATTTCTAAGTGTACTGAAACTTTTACGCTTGTGCTTAAATTATAAGTATTTGAATTGGTCCTAGGATTATTCATCGCCAATGTCCAAGAAACTCATGCTGCGGGAACCTTTGAATTGACTCCGACTCTCTGACTGGTTAAGTGTGAGCACAGACCCATAAGTGACAAGTGAAAGATTCATATGGCGTCAAGAGCCGAGGAAATTCTGAAAACTACCTTCGAAGTTTTCAGGAAGTAATTTGTATTGTAGCGCTAATGGCGTCAAGCCCTTTTGAGTTTTGACCATATTTGACAGGGTTTGTTAGAGTTGGTTTTAGTTTTTCACTGGCAAGAGTACAGCACTTCCCTACTCGCTTCCATCCTTCATATTCATATCTCTGTAGAAACTAGAAATAGATGGGGCAGAGCGGCAGAGTCCCAAATGTGTGCGTTATTCGATGAGAAAGACTTATCTCTGATATCAATTCCTCTTTATAACCCTTCTTCATAAATATCCATTGAAGCACCTTTACATCTGTGGAATTGTGGACCTATTAGACTTAAATTTGCCCTCTTCTCTATTAAAATTAAGACTGAAATTTGCACTCTTATATATATATGTATAAAAAAAAACGAAAATGATTTTTCCCACGCAATAATTAGCCAATTACACCGTAACTAAAATCTCAAATTTTAAATTTAATTTTAAGAGACTCAAAATCTAAAAGGAAAAGGGAAAAAAAAAAAAGGAATTGGCTATCTAACGCCAACCGGTTATTCTATATCCTAAAGATATCAGGATAGACCCCTACTGGGGAGTGAAGTTTCTGATAGCATGTGAATGAATGAGACACCAATCCCTGAAAAAGGTGAAGGCGAGTAAAAAGTTGGTTCCCTGAAAGACTTGTTTTTAAGTACTCCGACTCAACGTTGCAAGTACACACAAAAAGAGCTTTTCCTACTAAATGCGAGCACTTTGGCGACCCAGCCCCATTGGTTGGGTACTATTGATTTCCTTTTCCAAAAAGTTGGAAATTTTGTCTGCTCGTTGCCGACTGCCTACACCAATTCTGTATTAACTCAAATACTGACGACTTTGACACGAGTAGGATTATGTAGACAGATAAACCGTCGAGTCGCTTCTCCAAGGTTAAAGCGAGTTTTTCACTTTTTCTTTACTCAAAAGAGGGTAATGATCATATCAAAACTTTCTTCAATTTTTCATTTGTTTATACATTTATTTTATCTGGTTATTTACTTTTATTTTTTCAGGTTATACAATAGTAAAAATCGGTTTAACATGACGATGTAATGTCTTTATGCAATGCAATTTCCATGAATTTATCTCCAAGTTGCCAATTGTTTTCAATTAATTTATTTCTTCCACAAATGTTGGAAAAGCAATCATCCAAAGAAACAATATTGACAGCCCTGCCGTTTTGGAGACGGTGCATTCCGAATGAAACTCATTCTGCGAGTGTTTTACCAAAGAGACGGAAAGAAAGGAAGAGGGGCAGTTTAGTAGTGTAGTTGTTTCATGTACAATTAGCTATACAAAACACAACTCACATGTCTTCCTATAATTAACTTTGAAGAATCCTTCAGATTCCCAACTTCTGAAGGAAAAGAAGAATGGAACAAAAGAGTAATCATGTCAAAAATCGCAACCCAAAAGAAAAGGGAAAAACAGTTGAGAAAACCATGGGATCAACCAGGATTCTTAAAAGCATATATCAACAAAGAGAAACCTGCCTTGTCTTGATCCTTTTGTTCCAAGTACTTCTCTTCCAACCACAGCCTGCTATCTAATCCACTTCTTGTCCTAAACATAAAAATAGCGAATCCAGATGCTTCTTTGAAGAACCAGTCGTGCAAATCCCACATCAGATCAACCAACACACCATCCAAAAAGATTGTCTGGTTCCCTCTAAAGTTCCACTTCAATCTCTTTACCTGGAAAATCTTCTTATTGTCGATGCAGACAGACAATACAGGACTTGTTGCTTTTGATCCATCTTCGTCTCCAGTAAACTTCACCAAAATGTCATGAGCTATGCCTGTATCACAAAACTGTGCCTTGGTAGAATATATTGTGTTACCAGAAAAATGCTCGCTGCGAGAAACCAACGAGGACTTTGCCATTGACAACGTTGTTTTGAGAGTTTTTAAGGTGACGTCCTCGTCCTTGTCTCCAACAACCAGACCAAGTTCTGAATCCACCACAACGACAACGTAAAACCCGCCGGTCGGCTCAGGTCCAGTCTCATAACTTGCAGTGGAGAGATCCCAGAAAGCTTCAATTTTTGAATTGCAAGATTGGAATAACTTGGTGCCTTTGATGTTTCGTGGGTGGTGGGAATCTTTAGTGAATTTGGAAGGAGAGGAAATATTGTTGTCGCCAAGAGTAATGGTCAGGCCTTGGTTTATGAGCTTGTTACCCCATGTGAGTGTGATCAAGAGAGTTTTCTGGGAACAAAGTTTCACTTTGTATAGACAAGTGATTGCGCTTGGAATTGAAGGTGTCAGAGTTGGGGAGAGACAAGCTCGACTTGATGGACCTGAGCAATATGAATCAGATACTTTAATGGCATGCTCGCTATAACAAGTTGCTATGCTCCTCATTTGGAGAGAAAATCTCAAGGAGAAAATGGAACCAAAGATATTGATATATACTGACGAAATCTGGCTTTGTATGTATGTGTATGTGTTATGCGTGTGAGAGAGATGGATGGTTACGAAATCTAGCTTTTTATGTATGTGTTTGTGTTATGCGTGTGAGAGGGATGGAGGGTTCTGAATTCTGATCGTACTGGAGATTGGAGGCATACACTTCCTTTCCTATGATGCAAGAAATTGGAAAGATCGGTGGATTACTCTTCCTTGCTTGTGCAGTTGAAGAAATAGGAAGATTGAGGGTGACAAAAGAAGGGTACTCTCCTTCTATGTTCTGTTCCCATGTGAACTGTCCTTTCTTGTTTATGAAATTTCATCACTTGAAGAGAAAAATTAGATTGGTAAAAAGAAAGTGTTTATCCAAGAAAACTGAAAAACCATGTTTAATAGACACCCCCCCATCAAACATTTAATACGTCTTTCCCATAACATAAAATCTCCTCATAAATGAAAACTGAGAGCGAAGACGATGACCTTGTCTTATTGTCTCTTTTGCCAGTTCATGATGTAATATATTAAAAGGCAATCGATTCATTAACATAAGCTTGAGTTTGATCTGACTAGCAATATAAAATTCTGAACTTGGTTTTGTTAATTTGGTATCTCTAAACTGCACACACCGTAGACATATATTAATGCAGGAAGGTAAGCACAAGCCTAGTTTTTTTTTTTCTTTCTGATACGGATGGGATCAGCACTATGTGACCGTGTCGATCACCAGTTAAATACCCAGCATCTTACGTAAGCTATTTGACAAGTCTTTAACTCAACTTTGAAGAACAGACTTAATTTAATTTGCGTCCTAGCATGTTTTTACTTACCATCAATCTTCTTTAAACGTCTAGATAAATTATATTTATATTATTTGCAACCCATTAAATTAAGAGATTTTTTAATGATTAAAAAATTCAACCTATTAGGTAAATTCAACCGTAAAAATCTTAAATCTATCAATTTTTTATTCGATTTTTTACATTTTAGTTTAATTTACTTTAATAATTTTTATTGTTAAAAATTGATCAATCTATTAATTAATTAGTCGATTTTTATAAATTGATAAGTTTTTATAAACTAAAACAAATTGTCATTTTTATTTAATAATTTCTTTTTATTTAAAATTTAAAATTTTGATAATTAATAACAATCTCTTTTAACTATATTTTAAAATTCTTAATTTTATTCATATTTTAAACTTTGAACATTTTAATTTTTTTTAAAACATTGTTTTTTGAAAATACAAACCTAAAATTTTACTTTGTTTTATCTGGGAAATCCTGGCAGATGCCACAGCAAAAAGCGGAGTTTGAACCCCATTTGGATAACATTTGTTTAGGGATGATTGATGATGATGATGATGCATGATGTGATTGTCGGACCCACATATTAAAGATAGCCCTGTGATTCACCTACTACAACTAAAGCTGACCATGATTGATTGTTCGGCGCATGACTCATAAATTAGTTATTGCCAGAGTTTCAGTTACTACTTAGGCCTGAGCTTTTCGGTTTATAAAAAAAAAAAAAGAGGCACAAAGGACAAGGAGAGTTTGATACAACGTTCTACGTCTCTCACAAGCTTTAATTATGACTTAATTATAGGCTAGTTACAAGGGGGGAAATATAAAACTACATTTAGAGTTTTTAAATGCAAGTAGGGAAAGATGCCAGATGCCAGATGCCAGATGCTATGGCTTGTGGTTGTGGACACATTCTGTACGAGAAATTTGTGAGTGAGCGCTAATCGGTTTTGCTTTTGGTGTATTGGTCTTGAAAATTTCAAGACAACCTTGGGATTCACCATTACAAGTACCAATCTGGCAGCAGAATCAGAAATTTTCAAAAGGGTCAATTAAGAAATAAATGTTATAAAAAAGAATAACGAATATATAATGATAAATTTTAATTGATTATCACAATTCGCATTACATTGTCAATTGGAATTATCAGTAACAATTGTGTGCCACTAATAATTCAGTCTATATAGTTAGAAACAAAATAGGGACGGAACCAACATGTTCAAACATGATAAGACAGCCTAGAGTAGAGTAGCTTGAATTGTTATCCTATCTCACAAAAGAAGGCAACATTCGAATTGACACTCGCGAGGGTGCCTGCAGTAATAATGCATGTATGCCCTTTTGCTGCCACTGGACCAACGCTAAAGTGGCAAAAGTTTGACTTGCAGTCGTGGGAAGTTTTCTCGCGTAGTAATTGTACCAGGCAGCTTTCTTCTAGAACAAGTTCATACGAGACTTGTGTTTGTGAGCTTTATATGAAAAGGGGTGATCCTGCTCTTTAAAGTTCAGTAAATTGTAACTTGTCATATCAAAATGACACAACAAAACTAGGCTCGTTAAAGGAAACACAATCGTTCGCGAACTCTATAAATAAAAACCTTGATCGGTTTTGATGAAGCATGATGACCAATGAAGGCTTCCATAGAAAAAAGAGGGAAATGGTACAACCGACAACCAGTGGATGGTTCATTCGTAAAAGCTTTTGATGTTGTCTGGAAGACTGTTCATAAGTACTTTCACTGCGACTCCATTTCTGTCGAATGTCTCAGAAACCACAAGGCAGCTGTAGCTTCCACAATAAATCTAGTGAATTCCACGGAACCATGCCCAAGATGATGCTATCCGTGCTGAGCAGGGACAAGTCAATGACAAGCCTCATTTAAGTTTTTCGTACTCCTCATCACGGGCATAGTAAAAGGATCGTAGGGTTATAAGGATAGAGGGAATAACAAGCCAAGTAAGAATGATTCTTTTCTTCCTAAGAGACGCCTCCCATTTCACAGGTAATGGAGAACCTTCAAGCACCAAAGACCTATCAACGTTGTTACGTTGCAAGCATTTGCGAGAATAATAAAATTAGACAAAAAAATAGTGCATATAACAGACTTGTCTTGACATATAAAAGTAGTTTTCTGATACATATCAAGTTAAATTCTTCAACGCGTGGCGTTCTTCTTTCTTATAAAGATTGTCTCTTATATTCTATTCCCTGTTGGTTGCTTGCTTGCTTGCTTTTGTAAATCTTTGATGAACTATTTTCCTTCTTGGACAGAGGGAAGGAAGCAACTGTACTAAAAACAAGGACGGTACTAAGTCAAAATTCAAATCTTTCTCCTAACCCACTAAAAGAGAGATTACAATTCCTATGCACTAAAACTTCCGTGGCATCAGTCATCAAAGCTACAAGTCAATTGTTCTATTCGTTGCCTTCACGATCATAAAATGGCAAGTTCTTGTACATTTTGTAAGGACAGCTTAGTTTTATTACATGTAATTGATTTAAAATATAAGTAATAGGCTAGCTAAATCATAACCAAAGTCGAACAAAAACATTGACCTCTACGTAGAAACAGCAAGAAGTCCAAATGAATCACCGGTCACAAACCATGGTTGCTTCTCTGGGGTAAAGACAGTAAGCACACATCAATAATCAAAACGCAACCAACTCTTGCCGACTTGTCAAACTCAACTTGTAGTCGAGAAATTCTTATCATAATTTTATACTACCCACCTTTTTCCCTCATTTCCTTGGCCTTCATCACTTCCTTGACACTCCACTACAAGGGGAGTTTGAGAGGGGGGCAACAAACAGCTGCAAACACCCGCCGAATTGACCCTCGCAGTGAAAATGTTTGTGGATCACATGTTAATAGTGCAATATTCCAACACAAGATCAAAATTACGGTCCTTACAAGTACTTAGACGTTTCAAACTCGCAATTCTCAAAATGAAACAAAAGAGGTTAGACTTAATAACATATATCCCATGTTGTGTGATTTACTAGAGATGCACGTATCACGTCTCCATGTCCATACAACAGAGACCACGACCAAAAAGATAGCAGACACAAAATTTTGGCCGGTAAAGAAAGTATCAAAATCACTCTTCCATTTGCAGATTCTCCTGTGTCACTGCTTGGTGAACCTTGACTTGGATCTTTGGGACAGTGAGAGCGGGATCCTTCAAGAGAGCAGCTGGGGCCTTGATCAGATGGATGCCCTGTTCTAGTTGTTTTGCTGCCTCCGTGCGTTCTCTCTTCTTATTAGTTTTCAATCTGCACAAGATTTAAGAACTTGTGAGTTATCACATTTCTTAACCTTGCAAAAGAAAGATAATGTGGAAAGACAACAAACCTATTTCCAATATGTTTATCAAGCCTGTCTGATCTGATTTTATCTATCTTCTTAATGGCCTTCAAAGTGTTCTCGGCAAGAGTTCTGTCATATCTCTCCGGTCTATTGCGTTTCCTCTCAAGCTCAAAGGTTGAATCCTAGAACCATACATAACCAGTGAAGTAAGAAGAAACAAAATACCAGGCTTGCATGAATAAACAAGTTTCAAATGACAAACATGGATCAAAGAAACCATGCTTTACCTGTGTCATATCCTTTCCATGCAACCTCCGGTACGCCTTGGTCCATTTTACCTTACGGGGATTCCTTTTCATCTTAAAATTCTTGTGGCATTTGGACCTGCAAAAACGAAATATCTGCAAAAACATTCACCGTTAAGGAACTAGTGACAGTCATAATCATCCGGTTTCTATAGAGCAATTTGTTACTATGGTTCCAAGATATGGTTGTATGCTTCTAAATGAACAGCTCCTATACAACTTAAAGCACTTAAAAAGTTTTCATTTTCACTACGTACGTTTCCTCAAGGAGTTGATTGAAGAACTAATTCGATATCTGTCATATTTGCATAATGACCAATAACTCAATCATTCAAAGGGCTAGAAGAAGAAACAAGGAAATGAGGAAGCTTTTTTAATTAGATTTTACAGACATCAGTTGCTCAATTGCTTCATATATCGACTAATAAAAGAGATTGACAATAGAAGAAATGTCAACCCATGAGAAACTAATAGCAACAAACTTAAAAGATAAAAAGGCACAAAACCCATTAAGGGGCATTGAAATTAACCAAATTGAACTACATAAAAGACAAAAAAAAAAAAAAAGAACTTTACCTTAGCATCGTTGCGGACAAACTGAATACCATGGCCCGGATATACAGTTGAGGAACAAAACCAACACTTCTCCAATCTCATCTTTACTGTGATACAATAAAATAAAACCCAAAATTTTCTCTGAAAATTTTAAAACCAAAAAGATTGATATGAATCCCTAAGTTACATAATCGTTCTGAGATAAGAAAACGCAAGCACAAGTAGAAAGATAAGATGCGAAACAAAGAAATAAATAAAAAAAACTACTCAACAAATGGAACAATACCTTGCAAACGGAAACCTGAGAATCAACGGCTCTAACGATGAAGTTGAAATAGGGCGACCACCAACAAAGCGAAACACAGAGGCCGGGCGGCGTAAACTGCGTTGCGTTTCACTTGTTGCAGTATTAAGTAGGAAGTACGAACAACGTGTGGCAGATATTGGGCTGAACTGAGAGTTTGTTCATATAAATTAAGCCCATTTATATTTTAGTTAGGATAAGCTGAACTTAGTCGTAATAGTTCTGAGGTTTTAAGGTAAGAGGAGGATATCGGGCCCAATATAAAAAAAATTGCATTAAGCTTATCATTTTGATAATTGATTATTCAATTAATGTTTTAGGGCGAGTCTCTGTAATTTTCTCTGAGCCAACAATGTTATGCAAATATGGAAGGCAAAATAGATTCGGTTTAGTCGGTTTAAATTAATAAATTAAATTTATTTGGTTTTTAAAATAACATTTTAGAATTTTTAGTCAAACAAGCATTCGAGAATACAACAACAACAATCTTAATACATAAGCTTCTCCATTTTACCAAGTGAGTGGAAACAGGTCCGAAAGGTAAGTTTTGATCCAATTCTGTATTAGTGTAATCATATCTTGCTCTTGTTCATGCTTTTGGTTTAGCAGTAAATTCAGACTTTTGGACTTCTGACGTGCAAGCACGTGAAGGGCAATGACAGCTTTCTAGAAACTGTACAGACACATCCATCCACCCATTAACATAAAGTTAACAAAATATTTTTGGTTAGTACTAATTTATCCCTCAAAAATACTAGTCAAGCTCCACTCTCCTCTTCAATGCGTCATCCCTTACGTCACTCTTTGCTACTACTCCACATTTCAATTGACTTGAAACTTGCTGATCCTAATTCCTTATACGGGCCGGGTAACACCCCATCGTCCTCCGACCGGGTCCGGTTCAACTCTTTCCTTCTCCTCCATACTTTGTAGCCACCGCCAAAGCCGGCTCCCATCATCAACAAAATTGATACGCACAAAGCTCCGATTCCAATCATAAAACCCACTTCGCTTTTCTTCTTCGCTTCTTTTTTCACCTTAAAATAACCTGATTTACTCTCATCACCAATACTCAACAATGTTTGGATCGGGTAATCCACCAAGTAACAAAACTCGGATGTGTTACTATACACTACACCCCAACAGCTACAGTTGTTTGCACATAGTCTCTCGCATTGGTCCAATGACGACTCCATCGTGTAGCTCATTAACTCTTTAAACGGTAACTCCACGGCTTTTCTTCTCAGAACCGTGAAGCTATTTTCAGGCTCTAACATGTCACAGAAGTCACCGCTGGACTCATGATTAACCGAGCAACCGCCGGAATTCTCAGTCCAGTTGTCTAAACAAGAGCACGCTGAGCTGGGTCCACATAAACTGTAAGAACCACAAGGACTTGGCAACTCGCAGTTGTTGGCAATTGCTTGATAATCCAAAACCCAGTTTGTGCCAGCAAAGTAATAACCTCTTAAGTTACCATCTTTTTCTAATCGGACCATGAGGAATGCGTCGAGAGATCGATGAAAACTGTTGAAAGTTTGCATGTCCACAGGGGCGTCGCTCGTTTGATACATACCTAAAAACCCGTCGGAGTTTATTCTAGCATAAATCGGTCCTTTTCCTTCGACTATGTTTGCTCTGGCTTCGAGTGCTTTGTGTTTCCAATAGATATGATCTGTCTTTGTTGCGAACTTTGCGTACAAGGCCATGAACTTGTCTCCTAATCTCATAGAGTAGAGTCCGTTTGATGAAACGAGAGACATTTTAGAAGTAAAGTTTTGGTTTGTGACGAGGGTGTTTGTAGGATAATCGAAGCTTTGCCATATAACCTCGGGAGAGGCTCCAAGCTTTTGTATTTGCAGGTTTGAGTCGTTGAGTAGAACAACTTTGTCACCTTGGGTTCCAGTTGACCAGAATCCTGTCTCAGGATCGGATATTAGGAGACTTCCATTGAAGGCGATATGGGTCTGGTCTGACCAATGAAACGTGCTTGTTGGATCAGCCTGCCAAAGTGGTTCAAGAGAATGGACGTGAATAACTACAAGAGCGAGTTGGGTTCGGTGGAGTCTGAGTAGACCCATTGAGAAATTGCCTGTTGAATCATTAAGTAGAGGTTGATACGACGAGACGGATGGTTCTGGCGCGGCCGTGAAGCCGATGAGAAGCTCCTGCTGTGTGGCCAGGACATAGGACGGTGTGCACAAGTAGACGATTGACAGGACAAACAGAAGTAGCTGAGCTAATGCATGCAAATGATGGCCAGTCATTGAAAGGATTGGCCTTCTCATTTTTAGAGGTTAGGTTTTATGTGGACAACTGAATAATGCTATGCAGAGAAGCTGCTGAAGTAGCAAATATATAACATTTTTTTGTCATTTGATGGCCATAGACCAGATAGACCAACCAAATAATAGTATTCATATTGATCTCATGAACACAAAACAAATGTCAAGAGGGCATTATTAAAGAGTAAAGACTGAAGAGATCAACTATACAACTACCTGTTTTACGTATACATTTATAAGAATTATGTATTAGCATGAAGGAAGTGGGCGACCTATTGGAAGTTTGCTTAAATCCTTTCCTTCTATTATAGAAGTATTTTATGGAGAGCATAATATATTCTATGGGTACTTTATAAGGTTTAATAAACCTTTTAATTAATGGCTTCACAAATCACTTAATTTAACATGAAGACAGTTTAATACAAAAAATACACTTAGTAATTAATTATGTAATTTAAATAATCAGTACTTGGTGAATTATTAATTTAAAATTAATTGAAGAGTTTCAATTAATTAATAACTAATAAATTTTGACACATTATAATTATACATACCCAATTATTTATTTATACCTAGTGGTTCTCAAATTTAATATACAATTATTAATATTCAACTATCTTGTTGTCCGCAATCTTCCAAGTATGTGACCATTTAACCTTAGGTAATTCCGTGTTGTTTGCATGGTGTGCTTGGGAAAACGTTGAGTTAGATGAGCTCTTTTCAATTGGAAAATATGTCACTTTTGTCTTAACTCTTGAATAGGGTCATCTTTTTGTTTAGGCAGGAGAAGATATGATCAGATATGTTTTGACTAGATCTTTATGCAATATGCTTAATGTAATACTTAATTAATACAAAGGGAAGTTCATCAACATTTGTTGGAGTTAGGCTAGCGCCTAAGGCAATAATAACGTTAGATATAAAAAGAGTAGACACAAGCTCTCATTATCACTCTGCAATTCAAAGCAATTTCATAAAGTCAAAAGCATATGCTCCCTTCATCAACTACCCAACAACAAAATGGATGAAGATCATTCCCTCTTGAGCGAGTTTTGGGTCAATTTGTTCTTCTTCTTTTTTTTTTTCTCCCAAAAGCCGGTAAGGGTCAAACCTAAATATGAGCTTGAGAGAACTTATGTAGATAGTAAAAAGAAATACATATATACGGTGTGAATGTGTGGAAAAAACTGGAGTTGAGAGTTGACTATTTTTAGATTGGTGCATTAAAGTGAAGGTAGTTGACTTAAATGCAGGAACAGTCATTTCCCGTTTATCCAAAATTTGCTCTCTCCACGACATTAATGAAAGAGCTCGAGTCAAAATGTAGGTGACGCCTTCACATATTTTAAACTTGCCCCCAAAAAAACGCACGATTCGATAGCAACTGGGATAAACTGAAAAAAAGGTGGCCTGAGTCAGCTTCGACTCCTACTCAGACCTACTGCATCGGGTCGGGCCCATTACCGTTCTTATGATTCAATTGTCAAACCTTTAATAATAATTAATAATTTATTCTAGAAGAATTTTCAACTTAAAATTATTGGTTTGGTCAAAGTGAAAGGTTTTGTGTTTGCCCAAACCTTGATCGATGGCGACCAACGTGCAAATTCGTATGCTGATAATTTGATATAATTGAGTTACACAAACTGGTATATACATGAAAGATCATATGTTTTATATTACAAACAAATTCAGAAGCTTCTAAGCAGGTTAATTTGAATTTTGACAATACAGCATTTTAATAAGGACGGTAAGGTTGTCAAATTGATTGTGTCATTTCTATTCTAGACGCCAAGGTCACCAATATTTTATAGAGGTCCATTGTTGTATTTATTCTACTATTTCCACACAGAAGAACAATTTTCTCTTAACAAATCTGACATCAATGTAATGACGACTGTGACCTCCTCAAAGATTTCCACGATGCCTCGAAGGTAGAGTGCTTTCACATAGATGCTTTCTTCAACTATATTGTTAACTTGATACGAAGAGTACAGAAAGATTCGATTCAAAATTTTTAATATAAATTGAATTAAGAGATGGAGAAGCGAAAATTTAACAGATTCAGAATATATGAGTCATAATTTCAATAAAATTCAAGTATTGGGTAACCATGAACTTCCTTTACTCACAACGCCACACTTCCTTCCACCTCTGTGCCGTTACCTTTATATAAGGTGCCCTTGAGCCCATGGTCCTGTTGTAGCTCAAAGAACTTTAGTTTCTACTTTTAAATAATTTAAACATGAAACATGTTATATTCACTTTGATTAGCAGCATAGGATCCACAGCTGTTTAAAGTTCATAAGTTTAATATCTAGTTCTATTCATTTGAAATATACTTATGGCGTGGTTTCTTGGGCATGAAAACTAGTGATCCAATATCTTCTCAGACTGGTCCCCTCGTCGATGCTGGGCTGGAGTTAGCCTTGGATGTGTTAATGTGAGGTGTGCATGAAACGGACTTGAATTTAAAATCAAATTGAAGATGGCACTATAGTGCCGTTTTAGTCCTCTACTTTAGATAAAGGGCTTGTCTGGTCATTGGGTGGACCAGTTGAACAACTTTAACTTTATTATTCTGATTAGACTGTAATACATAGTACAAGCTTTATTATGTACCCAGAATCGGTCACGAAAGAATTAAAAACAAATAAATATGGAATATCTGATTTCGGTTCCATCTCTTGTTCCAAAACAGTTTTCGGGTACCAAATGAGCTTCAATCTTTCGGGACCTTTACGTAAAGTATTTACCGACACATGGTCTAGGCCTTTCTACAGTTTTCTCAATACGTAAGCTCTCTTAATGGGTCAGAGATTCTGTATACTTACGATTGATATGAGCAACTGTAAAAGACCACAACCTATTTATATAGCTTCCATATCAAACTTCCCCATCACAAAGTCGATATGGACCAGGTCCACACTAAAAGGGATTCATTTTTTACCCGAACTTTGACCCATTAATCTAGATCATTTATTGGGCCACTTTATTACCCTTATCTGGATCAAATTACGTAACTTAACTGGTTATTTATTGAAAAAACAAAATTACAATTAATAACTTTTCACTTTAAGGGAAAATTACAAAATTGCCCTTAAGGGCAAAATTGTCTTACAATATCTTTCTTGGACAATTATTAATTGCAGTTTTAATCAAGTTCAAAACAGTTTAGAAAACTCAGTTAAGTCACGCTACTGTATTGGTACAAAAAATTTTAAAAACATTTGATCCAAAGGTAATGAAAGTCATACATTCTGTTCTGTAAGGCTTTCGATACTAAAAAATATAAGACACATGTGTCATGTGTGACACATGTCCAATATAATTACAAATACTTAATACCTTACTAACATGAATGGGAAAATGGAGTGTGGCAGACTACGATGATACCTTTATGATCGAATATGTATCATCTTTGTCTATAGGTCTCAATTTCTCTAACTTTATGCTAAACTGCATACGCTAAACTACAGCAAAGAAATCTTATTTTCTCTCACCGAATGCTACACAACATTAAAGAAAACTTGTTTCTTCTTACCAGATGCTAAACAGCATTAGAGAAAACCTTTATGTTATCTAATTGAATGCTAAACTGCATTAAAGAACCTTTATGGGATTAAAAACTTATATCTCCCTATGTCATATGAAACTTTTAAGGATATCCATATAAACTTTATGTGTTTAACGACATAGGTTTAAGGTCAATCTTTATAAATGCCCAATGACCTTTAAAATGCTTAAGATCAACACAAATCTTATGACTTCTACATGTATTATGACTATATACAAAACAGTTATTACTGAGGAAAAAATATGATCATCCTTATTAATAAATAATCATAATGTCATAATACAACAAATATACAATCATTTGAGGAGCAAAATATAGTGATCCCTAACTACTGCTACCTAAGGACTTCAATACGCCCATACCGGATACATATCTAGCAAACACTAATGGGCGAAGTCCTTTGGTCAGCGGATCAGCTAACATCTCCTTAGTCCTGATTTGCTCCACTTCAACGTCACCCTTCTAGATCAGCTCCTTTATGGTCAAATACTTGACCTCCAAATGCTTAGACCCTGTGATACTTTTGTTGTTGTTACTGAACAACACCGCAACAAGATTATCACAATACAACCGTATAGGTCTAGCAATCGAATCCACCACAGACAACTCAGAAATCAAGTTTCTGAGCTAAACTGCCTGTGTAGCAGCTCCATAACATGCAACAAACTCTACATGCATGGTCGAGGAAGTCACCAGTGTCTACTTGATACTCTTCCAAGATACTGCACCATCTGTCAACATGTAAATGTATCCTGAAGTGGGTTTGTAATCATCTGGACACGTAGCAAAATTGGAGTCCGTATACCCTTTGAGGTTCAAATCATTGACTTTCTTGTATG
Source organism: Erythroxylum longipes (assembly GCA_027563885.1). NCBI lineage: Eukaryota > Viridiplantae > Streptophyta > Magnoliopsida > Malpighiales > Erythroxylaceae > Erythroxylum > Erythroxylum longipes. The sequence continues at coordinate 2,071,884 of JAOQMS010000002.1, read as the reverse complement.
TCAACGTATAATCCTTGGTATCCTTTAGGTATCTCAACACTCGTTTAATTGCATTCCAATTGTCCACACTTGGGTTAGTTAGATATCGACCTATCAGTCCAACAGCAAATGCAATGTTCGGTCTAGTACACACCTGGGCATACATCAGGCTACCAACAACATTAGAGTACGGAACATTCCTCATATCCTCTTTCTCAACCTCATTTTTTGGACACTGTGTCAAAGATAATCTCTCTCTATGAGAGATAGGTGCTACAGCAAGTCTACATTTAGCCATATTAAACCTTTGTAGCACACGCTCAATTTATGCACTTTATGAGAGGCTCAATGAGTGTTGAGATCTGTCTCGGTGAATCTGTATACCGAGGATAAAAGATGCTTCACCCAAGGCCTTCATGTCAAAATGTTTGGCCAAAAGTTGTTTAACTTTATGCAACACAGCCAAATCATTTGATGCGAGCAAGATGTCATCAATATACAATAGTATGAAGATGACCTTGCTCCCCCTGATCTTATAGTATAAGCATCTTTTGACTTTGTACTTCATAAAGCCGAATGAGATCAAAACCTCATCAAATTTTAGGTACCGCTTTCTGGAAGCTTGCTTTAAACCATATATTGATTTATTCAACTTGCAAACCTTGTCAGTTGCATCCTGATCTTGAAATCCTTCAGGCTGCTCCATATGGACCTCCTTATAAAGGTCATCATTCAAGAAAGCAGTATTCACATCCATCTAATGTAGCTTCATATCATAATGAGCTACTAATGCCATAATCACTAAATGCATCCTTTGAGGACATAGGAGAGAAGGTAACATTGAAGTCAACTCCTTCTCTCTGATTGAATCCCCTGGCAACTAAACACGCCTTAAGCCGCTCAACTTGATCCTGTGTGTCCTTCTTGGTCTTAAATAGCCACTTGCAACTAACAGGCCTGCAATGTTGAGGTAAATTAACGAGCTCTCATACCTTATAGATTGCATCTCGTCCTTCATTGCTTCCCACCACATATCCGTATGGGGTCTAGAAATAGCCTCTGAAAAAGTAGTTGGATCCACAACATGTCCAATGTTATAGTCTTGCTTACCCAGATAGACTATGTAATCTGATGAGATAGTAGGTCGCCTCTCTTTAGTGGATCTGCATAACTGCATAGGCTCTTGTACCTAAAAAACGTCTTCCTGAATAGGAGTAGGTTCTTGTGCCTGCTTAGGTACGGTACTCGAGCCTTCATCCACTGGAGCTGACTGTATGAGAGGCGGATACAAAATAATCGTAGTATTTGTACTGATAACTTCTAAAGGATGTGAGGATCCTCCATCATCATAGACATTGTATTCCAGGAACTTCACCATCTGTGATTCCACTATTCTGGCCCCTCCCTCTCTACAGTAGGATTTGTAGCCTTTAGAGTGGTCAGGATAATCCACTAAATAGCAACGAGTTGAATGAGATTGCAATTTACTCTCATTAAGATTATACAACCTCACCTCAGCAGGGTAGCCCCACACATGAATGTGTGCAAGGCTTGGCTTCCTTCCAACCCAACGCTCAAAAGGCGTCTTTGACACTGACTTGATCGAGACCCTGTTCAAGATATATGATGCCGTCTTGATGGCTTTACCCCAAAGGTATTCAGGTAGGTTAGTCCTACTCTGCATTGACCTCATCATGTCCTTTAGGGTGCGATTATGCCTTTCGACCATACCATTTTGCTTAGGACTACTTGGCATAGTGAACTGAGCCACTATTCCAGCTGATTCCAAATACTTGGCAAACGAACGTTTTTCTTGTCCTGCAACCCTATGTCTGCCATAGTATTCTCCTCCTCTATCAAATCTGACAATCTTTATTGATCTTCCCAATTGGTTCTCAACTTCAGTCTTGAAGATTTTGATTTTATCAAGAACTTCAGACTTCTTTTTAAGCAAGAACACGTAACCATATCGGGAATAATAATCTATAAATGTCAGGAAGTATCTGGCATTGCACAACGTAACCATATAGGAACTACTAACATCTGTATGTATGAGGTCTAATAAGCCTAAAACACAAGTTGACCCCTTCTTCTTTATCTTGGTCAACTTACCCTTACAACAATCGACATATGTCTCCAGATCATTAAAGTCCAGAGTTGGGAGAATGTTATCCTTTATCAATCTCTCAACTCTCTCCCTGAAAATGTGGCAAAGATGTTTATGCCACAACATGTACGATGTGTCCTTTATGGAGGTCCTCTTTCGAGTAACCGGTTCGACAATATAAGAAGAGGCATACATCTGATCATTAGGAGTAAGACACATGCTATATAATCTGTAGGATAAGAAGGCAGTACAGATATGTCTTGTATTGATAGAAATATTTACAATTGCATTATCAAATATAAAACGATAACCTTCCTTATCCAAAATTGATACAGATATCATATTTTGTCTAAAAGATGATATATAAAAAGTGTCCCGCAAATACAATACAAACCCCATATTGAGGTTTAATCCTACATCTCCTACATACAAAACGTCCACCTCCTAATTGTTGTCGACCATCAGCTTCTGCTCCCCTTTAGTCATCCTTCTCCTGGATATGAACCCCTGCACAATACAAACCCCGTATTAAGGTTTAATCCTACATCTCCTACATAAAAAACATCCAAATCCTGATTGTTGTCGACCATCAGCTTCTGCTCTCCTCTAGTCTGCCTTCACCTGGATATGAGCTCCTGCATCATGGAAGTAACATGGTTAGAAGCTCCACTATCTAACCACCAAGAACTTGATGTGGTTATATCCACATTGGATTCATGAATCATAAAGGCCGAGGAGTTATCTGACAGCTCCTGTTTGATCTTCCAAAGCTTGTACTTCGGGCATTTAGACTTCCTGTGCCGCTTCTTCTTACAGAAGAGGCATCTCATATTCTTAAGGTCATATGGGCCCTTCCCAATGCTCGACTGCCCACTCCGAATCTGAGGAGAGGGTTTGAGTATCTTACCCTTACCCTTGCCCTTAGGCTGTTGGGGTTTAGCCTTCACCTTACCCTTCGCAGCTGCAAACATAGCTGTATAAGTAGAGCTCTTGATCTTCTCCTTTGCTACAACACACTGGGAAATCAAGGCATTTATGTCCCAGTTCTCATTCTGTGAGATGTAGGAAGTGGTCAACATCTCAAACTCCTGAGGAAGAGTGTTCAATGCCTGATGCACTATTAGCGAGTCAGTGATCGATATGTCTAGTGCCTTTAGTCTGCTCTGAAGGTGCACTATCTAAATGATATACTCCCGTACACCTCCCTCTCTAGTGTATCTCATGGAAAAAGTTCCTTGATCAAGGCACTCTACTCAACATAAGAAGAGACCTTATATCTCTAGGATATATTGTCCATGAACTCTCGCGCTACGGTTGTGTCCGCCAGTCCACTCAACAGATGATCCAGTATTGATCTCTTAATGGTCAAATAGCACATCCTATTTGACCTTTCCCAGGTTGCCATAGCTGCTCTGTCAGCTTGTGAGTTAACATCTGTAAGTGGGGGAGGCCGCTCGATGTGCATGGCCAAGCTGACGTTCATCATCTCCAATACAAACTCCAAGTCCTTCTTCCACTTCCTGAAGTTGAAACCATTCAAGGTTTCAATGGTGACAACATTGTTGTTGACCGAAAAGGTGACTAAAAAATAGAAAAGACAATGTCAAGATTAGTATAGATGCAGGATAACAACAATACTATAAAACATTAAAAAAGTATCTATACTGAGAATCCGATCACACATATTATGAAACACCTTTAGGCTGAATACATAATATATGTAATTAGACATTCGCATAAAAGCGAACATAGTACAAATCATTAACTCTCATGACACTACCACCTTTGGGTGAATAAATCATTTAAGCAATGACTTTCCTCCATCTAATGCCTTTATGAACATCTCAAAACTTTATATAAGGCCAACACCTTTGGGCAGAATAACCAAACAAAAAGCTAGAGACATCACCCAACATGTAAGTAGAACAATCCAAAATATTGACTTGAAATGTCACTTTGGTGATTACATTCTCATCAGTATCCCAGAGAGTCTACTAACACAAGGGATGCAACTTTATGTCATCCTCACATTTTATATGGGCATAATGTATGTGAAAATTAATTATAAATGCAAAAACCAAATACACAGTCAAATAATCATATACAAAAATTGAAAAC
>JAOQMS010000002.1:2053067-2066515 GCA_027563885.1 Erythroxylum longipes | reverse complement strand
ATGCTTCAGTTGTAGGAAGCCTTATGTATGCTCAGGTCTGCACTCGACCTGACATTGCATATGCTGTTGGAATGTTATGAAGATATCAGAATAATCCAGGTATTGATCACTGGAAAGTTGCAAAGAAAGTTCTGAGATATCTTCAGCGCACAAAGGACTATATGCTTTTGTACAGACAAACTGAGCACTTGGAAGTAGTTGGATACTCCGATTCAGATTTTATTGGCTGCATTGATTCCAGGAAATCAACATCTGGTTATATTGTCATGCTAGCCGGTGGAGCTGTATCGTGGAGAAGTGTCAAGCAGACCCTGATTGCTACTTCCACTATGGAGGCTGAGTTCGTATCATATTTTGAGGCCACCTCATATGGTGTATGGTTGAAGAGTTTCATATTTAGGCTCAGAGTTGTTGATTCAATTTCTAAGTCGTTAAAGTTGTATTGCGATAACTCCGCTACGGTCTTTATGGCTAAAAATAACAAGAGTGGAAGTCGAAGCAAGCATATCGACATTAAATATTTGGCCATAAGAGAACGTGTAAAGGAAAGGAAAGTTATCATCGAGCACATTAGCACTGATTTGATGATTGCAGATCCTTTAACTAAAGGCATGCCACTTAAGCAGTTTAAGGATCACGTAGTGCATATGTGACTTGGTTCTACAATGTGATTTTGTTGTATATTGTTGATTCAATGGAACTCTTATTCAGTTTGATATTTTCTCATATTTTTGTGCACACATATTTTGCTTAAGTTTTGAGAAATGTCTTTTAATTTGGACCTTTGAGAAGTGTCGTTTAATTTGGACCTAGAATAAACATATGGTTTATTCATTAAGTTGACGGGCGAATAATGAGAAATTGTGTATATGTAATACATGGAAGATACTACTCACTATACGAGGACCTATCATCATGATTCATATATTTGATTTCTTGTTATATGTGGTGTTGGGTTAAATGGACCAAGTGGGAGAATGTAAGTTTTATCTCCTCATATGGTCCATTTAAAACAACTTTACCCTACCCACTAAACTTTGTTGCCCACCTACCTATCTCATCGTCTTTATGATGGTTGAATGCTTTGAGTGGTTTTAGTAGATTTATATCCAACAATTTGGTTTTCTATCCTTGCCTAGCAGCTCATGCACCATCTCTGTTGCTTACGGAATAAGATAGAAAAGCTCCAACCTGCACAGAAAACATTCAGATCTAAAGAGAAAAGGCAATAGTTAGAGGTATGTGGTTCTTTAGTTAAGCTTTCGCTACTGTTTTTAACATAGATATTATGGTTATATATATGATGCTTAATATATGTGTTTTATACGTTCATGTTCTGTATGAAGTTTCAAGTGCCACCATTCAAGTCTAAATCATTATTAGCTTAAAATAGAGCATGAGCAAGTTAAAAGTGATAATTTTGTAATGTAAATGGAAAGTGTTGTGTTTTCATTGCATAACAAGAGAGCTTGACATCGTAATATATGCCCCTGAGGATACAGAAGTAAAGATTAGATACGACAGAAAAGATTTGTCGATATATGTTATGACGGGTCTTTGAGATAAACCACTCCACGATCACGTAAGCCACCTCATCTGACAATACCACAGTCTGAGTCTGAAGTCTGGACTTCTGCAGGCTGTCGTGGAAAATTTCCAGTGCTCAATAATTCTCTTCTTGGTTCTGATGATGTCTTCCATTGATGCGGCTTCTTGCGTGATTAAATTATTAAAACAACGTCGCCCCACTCGTACAAAGAATCCCCGCTCGTAAAGTCGTAATAGTTGGAGATTGACTGAGGCAACACCTGACGGGGTGAGACCTCAAAAGAAGCGCCATCTGCTTCCAACTCAGGCATCAGCATCTCAGAAGATGACGATCCTTACATTATTGAATACAGATATTATTGAGGCTTGAGCCCGTTCTCTGAATCGAAACTAAACTTTTTTTTTTTTAAAATTCTGATTATACCTATTTCATTATTTAATGTATGCAAAATCTCCGATTAATTCTTAAAATTTTATTTTAAGTACATATGAGTTTTTAAATTTTTATTTTTATCATATTAATCTTGAAAATGTATATACACTTAAAATAAATATTACATAAAAAAACTATATATTATTAAATTTTGTCAAATTTCACGTTTTGGTAAAATTTGCGCTGAATGTTATGTTATAACTTTAACTTTTCTCATTTAATATATTATATTTTAAATATATTACATCTTATAATTAATCAATTTAACATAATTTAAAGAAATATTTTTTAATTCTTGTTAAAAATAAAATTATAAACGATTTAAGAAGTCAATAAAGTTGTAAATATAAATAAACATTAAAAGAATCGTTTAGAACCTTGGTAACCCGTGTTTAGGACACGTCGCCGTTTCGCAAACAGCTAACCAAGTGGCTGACTAAAGCTTTATCGATTTTCTCCAACAAGAAGTGTACCTTATGCTACAGGTTGACTCCTCATATCCTCTGGCCCTAACCTGTCCTATTGTATCTCAGCCATTTATTTATGTAGGATCCACTTAAAAAGATGGTTGAGATACAATAAGACAAGTTAGGGTCAGAGGATCATATCCTACATGTTGACGGTTGTAAAAATATATACACACAAGACCAATCATTGATAAGATTATAGCTACATGGCATCAATTGATTGGTTATGCAGTCTTTTAAAATTGTACTTCCTTCCATCGAGATTCTTAAAGCCGCAATACATGTCAGTTTTAAACTTCTAATGGTTTGGATAGTTAGTTCTAGAGAATATTATTTTTATATTTATGTATAGTTTACGTAAATATGTTAATAAAATTAAACAATACCCTAACAGGAATAAAGATTATCCTAGTCAGCTAACATGGTCAACAACTCAACATAGGAATAAGTAACTTAAAATGACATTATTTTGTAATGCTCCTAATATTTACTTATTTAAAAAAAATTTAAAAATTCTCCTAATTATTTCGGTATAAATTATTATCAAAATAACAATACAATTTTTGTGAAAAATTGGATAATTGTTTATATAATAGTTTTTTATTAAAATAATGTTCCAAATGTTTAATAAAAGATATTTTATTAAGATAAATTTATTATCATAAATTTAAAAATAATGATAATATTTTTAAATAAATAAAATTATATCAACAATACCTAATTTTATAGAAAATTTTCAATTTAGTATTAAACTCTTTCAAATTTTCAATTCACCGACTAACTTTTTAAATTTTGTACAAATCGATTTGAAAGGTTAATTTTGTGGATATAGAATATCCTCTTAATATTATGCAAGTATCTATTTTAATATTATGCAAGTATCTATTTTTTTAATTACAATAGGAAAATAACGTTTGAATTCAAGTTGCATAAATTTTAAAAAGTTATACACTAAATTAAAATTTTTAAATGTCAAATAATAAGCCCCTGTTTGAGTGACAAATGGAAGAGTGACACGTGGCAGCATTGTATATTAACACACGGCTCACATGCAAGGGACACACATAGTCACGTGTGTTGCTGGAAAAAAAAAGAAGAAGAAAACAATGGTGAGGCTTTCGGTTGTTCACCGAAAATATGCATCACAAAATTCTCTTTTGTTTCAATCATCATTGAAACACTGTTTTTGATTTTTACAGCAGTACTATCCTTTGCAAAGCAAACAGTTTGAACCAGCTTGTGTTTGTTTCCATTTAATCTTCTGTTAACCATCGAAACCATCTTCATCGCTAGAATCAAATAAGTTATGTTTTAGTTTTCTGGATATTATGTGGATGATTTTGATGATGTTTTAGTGTTGGAAGAAAATGCATGCATAAAGGGTAGCTTCGGTGATGAGAAAAATGAATTATATGAAAATGATGTGAAATGGACATTGTGCAGAAATTGTTTCTAGGATTGTGAGAATTGAAATTTAATGAGATTTAGACAAGTACAGAAAAACTAGAATGAGGTTCTGTGTTTTTGTATGAATGAGATTAAATTTTGATATAGTGTAAAAGACATGAAAGTGCAGTAGTGAGAGAAAACAGAACAGAAAATGTAGTAGTGAGAGGAAGCAAAATATGATGAAATATGTATATGATTTCTGTTTTTCTGTTTTTATGTTTATGATTAATCTTGAATTTTAAGATGTTTTGATAGTGAGCGGAATGTAAATGGGAATAGATTATGTGAGAGAGTATAAGTTAGAAAGAAATGATGTTTAGAAAAAAATGGATTAAGTTGTAGAAGAGAGGAAAAAGAAGAGAAGTGCTTCAAAATCTGGAAAATAATGAGTGCACGATTGTGCACCTGAAGGTTTTCTGAAATTGAATATACTTCACTCTTTTTGTTATAACTTCTTCTCCTGACCTCCAAATGACATGAGATTTGAACCAACGAATTCATAATACATTGTTCTTTATCTCCACCAAAATTTATAGCCATCTGAATTAAATTGGAAGTGATTGATTGATGAGTTTAAGATGAAAATGTTGAGGAGTGCTGCAATATTATGAACTAGAGTATTTGCATTGAACATGCTTCGGTATTGTGCTTATATCTTGACCTATAGATTTTCAAATAAGTTGATTCTTAATTCAGATTAAAGTAAAGACATATTTCTACAACTTTCTTGAAGAATTCGAATTTTAATTTTGTTTCTAAGAATTTAAAAATCTAGTTTGAAATTGAGTCTTGGCTTAGGCTATAACACTACCTGAGACAGAAATCATATCCTGTTGTTATCAAATACACTATATTGATATAGGCTTAATCAGACAAAAGTGTCTTCACAAAAGTTGTATCTTATTCTCTTAGATTTCAATTGGTATAAAGTTTGTAATTTTTGGATATTGTAATTGAGAGATATGAGCTATACAACTTGAAAGCATGATCATGCACTAACCTAAATTTCAAAGGTACTCAGTCTGTAGTATCGTGAGCATAACTCATAGAATAATGAATCAAATTGTATGATTTTGGTGTCTTTAGAAACTTAAGACAATAAGGAACCTTTTCCTAGAAGGAAGTGTTGCCAAATTACTCCATTTACCTAGGCTGAATACCCATGAAAGGTTGACCCGAAAGTTTGTTTTCAGAAAAAAATGAAATGATTAATGGGGTTATGATATTATACTCCAATTGTTTTATTGAGGTGCAAACCCTAAGTACTGATTAAGTTATGTGAGTTTTGAACTATGAATGATCAGGTGCTGTGAAAGATGGAAAAATACCCCGGATTGTCATTGAACATGCACTGGACAGATTTTATATACATAGGTGTGCATAAATGAATACTTATACCATTGTGCAAAACTGTGATATGTGTAAATGTGTTTTGCATGATCTAAAGGAGCATTTAGAGCGCCATCATCCAGACATTGTCGGGCCTTCAAGGCAATAGCTTTCTGGAGCGATTGGTGAGTAACCGAAATGGTCTCACTTAATATTTGTTTGCTATAGATTCTGTACTGAATGTGGAATGAACTGTTTGTACTGATTCTGGACATGAAGGTCCAAAGATTCTGATTGATGAATGTGATGTTGAAGTGGTCATTGAATGTGAATTTGGTGAAATATGTGTTACTTAATATGTTTTTTGAATGTCGGACTAAGAGCCGATGATATATGTATATGGGACTAAAAATGTGATTGAATGGGAATGAGATTGAAAATGGGAATGATTGAAAATATAATTGATTGAATATGAATGAGGTGCTTTTCATACATGAATGCATGATCAGATAATGATAGTTGTGACATGAGTAGCCACCGAAAATGAGCTTAAAGCTCCAAAATGTGGTATAGACCCAAAGGCTCGATATATACAATGAGCCCTGTATCCGCAACGGGTAAGGGACAGTATCAATGAGCCCTGTATCCATAATGGATACAGAACAGTTTAAGCACTCAGTTACAACAACGTAATAATTGATAGTGGGTCACATAAACATTGGATATACACTTATTAAATGTAATTGACTGAATGAGTTGTAATGTGAATATGTACTTAAATGAGATTGGGATATGTGCATTATATGATATGTGGTGCAAATTGTTAAATGGAAAAATGTGAATTATGTGCTTATATGATTTGATATATGGTATGAATTGGGTGAACCATTGAGGATGGTTACATCATTGAGTTCGCAAAACTCACTAAAATTACAACGTTAATGTTTCAAGTCCGAGAGAGGACATTAGAGACAAACAGACTCTACGAGAAGACTAATTCTTGTACTTTTGTCAAGAAATAGCTCAAAGGTCAGCCAATTGAGACTGAAGGATTAGTTAGTAGTTTATGTGCAATTCCTCTGTCAAGCAGTGTGTTATGTATAGGAATTTGACATTGTATATATTCGGATGGTTTTGTAAAGCTACAATGTAAGTTTGGTTTTTTATAAAATGAAATGAGGAATGCAGTTGATTTTAAAATTTGGTGACTTTTCTGTATAATAGTTGATGCCATGACTAATTTGGATATGTGTTTGCTTTAACATGCCATTATTATAGATTATATACTGTAATGTCCACAGGGTGTTCCGGTATGTAATTTATGGTTGTGGGGTGTTACAGTTTGGTTCCTTTTTTAAAGGTTTTTCGTTGTTATTTTTGTAAAATTAGAAATAGACACTGAAAATGCCTTTAGTTAAACTTGTTTTCATTTTTCGTTTTAAAAAAAATACAACAATTTTATGGAAACGTAAAAATTAGATTTTTACGTATTTTGAAAAGAGGTTTTTTTGTTTCAAAAAACATGTTTGTCTCACTATGTGTCGTCTTCTGCGTCTTCTGTCATCTGTGATTTCTCCAGGTTTGTTTTTGTATTTGTTGCTAATGTGTGTTTTCTAATCTGTTGCTTGATTTGCTATTGTTGTTATTTGCACTGAAATTTGCATAAACTACATGTCCATCGCCTTCTCTTCTAATCCTCGTCTTCATGCAAGAGAAGTGAAAGAAAACAAGAGTGTTATGATACAGTAATATGTGCATGATACTGTAGCATAATTAAAACTAATTTGTTAATTCATCAACCACTGTTTTTATTCACCAAAGAGTCTCCTTTTGTCTTTCTCACCATGTTGATAGTAAGCAGATAAAATTTAGATAAAGAAAGTTAGTATTGAGAGAAAAATTGGAAGAGGAGATGCTTTGCTGCTATGCATTGGAGTGAAAGTTAAACTAGAAAGAACAAAAAGAAAAGGAAACGATGCTCAAAGATAGTTTTGGAAGAGAACAGGGTTCTCTGCTTTGAGCATAAGCTTATGCTTTTATGACATTCAAGTTTTTGTCACCTTTTCTTGGATTACGAACCATTGTTTACTTTTTTTCTTGGTTTTCTATCTTATAATAAATTACATGTCCATATTTGAAGCGAGAGATGAGACATGAAAAAGGTATTTCACTGTAACACGTGGTGACATTGTGTTGGGAATGCTTGGAAGATGGTGCCTTAGGAGTTTGGAGTGCAAGAAATGGTTTTTATATCTAAGGAATAAAGCAACAACAGGGGTGGAGTGTTTAAGGCAATGTTTCTTTGAAATGGTTTTTATATCTAAGGAATAAAGCAACAATAGGCATGGAGTAACAAAGGCAATGTTTCTTTGCAATGTAGTTCCATTATTAGTAAAAAATACTTAAAATGAGTAGTAAAATCATACCCCAAAGCATATGAGGAATGATGATATTTGCTGGATTTGAGAGTGCTTATGGTAGGAGTGAAGAGTCTTGCTTGAGTGCCATGATCATCAAGCTCTCAAGTCCAACTATGGCGATGATTATTCTTGCTTATCAAATAATGAATGCAGACCAGGAAAGAAGAAGATGGTTGTGAGTAGACGAGTGGATTATGTGAAGTGTTTACCTGTTAAAGAAAGTATTTTCTGAAATGGGTTCTTTCTAGTTTTACATACTTGATTGGAAGCACAACTAAACCATGCATCCCAGACAGAGCCACCATGCCAAAGAAGGCTCTTGACATTAGACATGGAGTATTCTTCTTGTCTCTCTTCTTCTTTACCGTCATGGTCAGGTTTAGTACTAAAGTTGGACACTATTGCTTCTTCTGCTTGCTTCTAAGCCAACATTGTCTTTGTTTTTCTCTAAAGGAGACGTCTAAATCCTGGTAGATTTGAAACATATAAAAGACAGTAAATGAGACAAAAAACCCATAATAAAAAAACACAACCCCAGCATATCATGGTTTATTGTGAATTCAATCCTTCTTACTTATATCATTCGTGAGGTGATTTGGGCATTGCCATAATGGTCCGGTCTTAATGATGGGACAAATCTTTGAGTGGAAGGAAGGAACTATATATGGAGAGTAAAGTTTGTCACTGACTCAAACTGCAGAATTAAATTGGGACTCTCCATATATACTGAAACATTGCCGCGCAAACATAATTGTAAATGTAAATATTAATAATTTATTTTTATTTTTGCTTTGACATCAACTCAAGATTTCAGGAAATAAGATGAAATGAAATCCATGTTACGAAACTTATATGTTGGATTATGTATTTAGTTTCTATAATTTAAATCTAATCCAAATAATCAAATTTACACCTTTATTTTATTCTATCATTTCCAAGCACTTGTATGCACTTTAGCATTTAATATGATTGTCTCATGCTTATTTTGAACCATGTTTAGTATTTAATATTTTGTAGAAATTGTTATGATTGTCTTACATTTATTTTGAACCATGTTTAACATTTAATACTTTATAGAAATTATTGTGATTGCATTTAGTGATGAAAGGTTTGAACAATATAAACAATTCCAATGATTGTGTAGAAATAAATGAAAAAAGATTGGGTATGAAATGATACCATAAAGATGTATTTAATCTCCTTGGTGGTTGAAGAAGTGAAGATGGGGAATCGAACGACTGCTACCTTTTCCAAATCTAGTTGAAAGAATATTAAGACAGGGCTTCAAACAAAATTTAATAAAGAGAATACTAATATTCAATTGAAGAACAAGTATAATGGACTAAAGGTTGGATTGAAGAATTTCAAGAACTTACTCAAAGAAATAGAAATCGACTATAACTCCTTTACAAGTGAAGTTAATGTTACAAATGAATGTTACGAAAATCTATTTAAGATAAAATATGTCTTTGTTTTATTAATATATCATATTATATAATATTTATTCTCATATTCCTTTTTCATCATTATAGGTGTATAAAATGACTTATAGATTCAAGAAAAAATGATGTAAGGAATTTTCATACTTTTGTCATATTTTTTGTAGATACTACTGCAACTGGTGTGCATGCACATCTATCAACTAAATGTCTATCGAATAATACAGAAGAGGAATATGGGAATAATGTTGATGAAGATTACTCGTATAATGAAAAAGAAGATCAAGATATAAGTTCTATATCAGAGAGAAAGAAATCTCCTAAGAATAAGAAGGCAAAGAAGACACATTCTAACATTGTAGAAGAAGTCTTGCTTATACTTGGTGAACAACAAAAAAGAGAGAATGATTTACTTAAGAAAAAACTAAGTGAAACATCACCCACTGCAAAGAATATATCTCAATAGTCTAATATAATGACGGCATGTCTAAATTCCTTAGATGAATTAGGTGTTGACGGTGTGCAATATGGAAAAGCTATAAAGGCTTTACATAATTATCTATTTTATAAGGATATTTATATAAATATGACAAATACAAGGAAGATGGATTGGATTATGTCGCTTTAGTTATATTTTCATATTATTGTATATCAAATTCTTATTAATTTGACATTTTTCTATTAGACACTATTCCATCGTTTGAACATTTTAAGTTTGTGTTTTGTATGAATATTTAACATTTTTTCCTTTGTAATAATAAAAAAAAGGTTTGTAAAGCCCTGTCAAGGTAGGGGCTAGAAGAGAGGCTGGCCTCACCAAATAAGCATTATAAGGATGTTCTTGGTCAAGCTGTAGATGACTTGAAAAAGGAGAAGTTCCTAACTCCTGAATTTATAGTCAAGATGTTATTTTTTTCTTTAATGGCGGTGACTGGACATTTCACCGGCTAGACATTCCACTCCTCCACAAGGATCGCTCTCGCTTGCTCGCATAAGGCCTTTACTTCCGCTTCCGGCAACGGCTTGCACTGCATTAGATGCTCGATCTGACGGTCCAGATCGCCGTGAGACGGCATCGTTTATCCTCCTCCTCCTACTGCGATGAATCTTCGCGTCTCTTCCTTTCCTCAGCGATTTATGGAATTGATTAGAATAGGGGTTTGCGAAATCAAGGTACCAGTTTTCTTCTTATTTCTAATTATTTTGGCTGCTCTTTTTATTAGAAACAGAGACGGAAGTTGCCGGAGAAGTGTTACAGCAGTATTAGCGAGGAAGCTTTCCGCTGGGTAGTGGTGATTGTAGTTGTCGGAGACTGAAGTTGATGGGGTTTGGTGAGAGGAGGAGTAGGAAGGATGCGGTAGGGTTTCAGGATGCAACTGGAGGAGAGAAATCAACTTGACAAGCTAAACCCAGATCTGTTTTCCTATCTTTTTCCATCGTAGTGAGTGAGGTATGCGATTGATTCCACTTGCTTTTTCTCTGGCTCTGCTAACGTCCAAGTTTTCACCTTCAAATCTTTACTCCCTCATCTTCGTGTTTCTGGCTTTTTATGCTGTCTCTTATGTGTGGGTATGTTTTTTTGTGTGTGCTTGTATGTGTTAATGTGGATAGGTATGTATGTTATGTTGGATCTACTCTGTTTTGTAAGGTAATTATGGACATGAGTCGCCATGAGATGCATATCGGAGTGTTTGTGGGTATAACTAATCACAATTTAAGGTTAAACTTTTTCTTTTGTTGAATTCATTGGGATTCCTTTGTTCTGTGTACAATGTAATTCAAGTTTTTGGTTTATTTGGATTAGAGTCCCAGCTGCCACAAGCTTTTCTATCCAACTTCTCTGTTTCTGCTAATGGAATTTGGTTTTTCTATTAGTTTCCTATCCGTGTTTCACTCTTTCTTGAATTTTATATCTGTAAGATCATAGCCCTATTCTTTTTTTTGTTATTATAATTTGATTTACTGAAGCTTGATGTCAATTTCTGTGTTAGAGTGTGGTTGTGATATTGGATCTTTACTGATTATCAAATATCGGTTCTTCTGATGGTTATCTATTTTCAATGGTCGTCTTTGCTTATTTTGTTTGATATCGGCTGTTTTCAATGTGTTATTATTTTCAATGGTCGTCTCTACTACCGGTTCATATAATAGTCAGGAAGATATCAGCTCTTTCCCATATTCTTTGTGATGCCATACAGGTTAAATGAGATTACAAGTTATATTGACTATGATCAAGTAGATCCCTTTATTTGTGGTTCTTATATCCTAATACAAATGAGATTAGGTATGCTTCACCTTATTGCTTTCTTTCTAGGATTTTTCTATATGTATTCTTTCCTTTTTATTTTTGCTTATTCTTCATTTTCCTTTGTTAGTTAGTAGTTGCACTTTTACTTGTATGCAACTGTGCGTTTTATTTCGTATTTTCCTTACTAGTTCGTTTTGTGCATAAGCATTTACTATTACTTTGCTTCTAATTGCATGCCAACATTATGATTAGCAAAGTTTAAGTGCATCATTTGCCTAATCATATGTCCCCATGAGGACATGATAAAATTAGTTAGATATAGAGCAGATTAGCATGACCCTTACTTAATATTGACACGCACAATTCGAGGAATGGTGAGTAGACGTTTGCGGCATAACAGGTATGAACAGAACTTTACAGCATTTCTAATTATTATATATATATATATATAACTTTTCTTTTAAACTTGTATCTACTCACGACGATTTTGGTCACCATATTAGTTATTTTATTTGGTTTTGTTTTATTTTATTTGTTTATGTACTTGTTTAATTTTATTTACCTACATTCTTAATATATCAGTTTTCATCTGCATCACTTTTTATTGTCACATCTGCATGTGGGTCTACCGAAAATAGCCCTTTACTAGGTAGGGGTAAGGCTGTGTACTATCAGACCTCCCCAGATTCCGCTTCATTGCGGGATTTCAAACTAGGTGATGATGATGATGATGATTTAACTTAAGTATATATTTTGAATGAATATTTTTTCTATATTTGATGAAACCTTTTAATTGGATGTTTTATTAATTGTTTAATGTTGGCATTGTAGATACATGGGTTTGTTATCAGATTCGAATAAGATTCTGATGATGAACGGAAGAAGGTAATCATTATTTCTGTAGCTGCGAGAGAGAATAAATATTTTCATTTACAAATGCAACCATATACAACTTATGCTCTACCAAGTCATGATTGGATATTAGAACTTTTGAATGAGAATCGTACAAGGATTTATGAAAACTTAAGAATGAGAAAGATAATCTTCTTGAGCTTATGTGATGAGTTGAAAAATTTAGGAAGCTTAAAGACAACAAGTCATTTGACTGTAGATGAATAAGTAGCAATTTTCTTGATGACTATAGGGCATAGCGAGACAACTAGAGTCAATGTGGAATGCTTTCAACATTCGACTTGGACAATTTCGAAGTACTTTCATAAAGTTTTATATGCAGTTAATCGTCTTGCAAAAAGAGTCATTACTCCACTATCTTTTACTAATACACCTCTTGAGATTCAACATAATTTAAAATTCTTTCCATATTTTCAAGTACATTCATATATTTAATTACTATTTTAATTATGTCCTCATGGTTAATAATTATTTTAATATATGTTTTAATTTTTAGGATTGTATAAGAGCAATAGATGGAACACATATTGATGTACATGTTCTGACCGATGAACAAATATCATACAGGAGAAAAAGAATTAATCCAACCCAAAATATTATGTGTTGTTGCTCATTTAACATGCGTTTTACATATGTAATGGCTGGATGGGAAGGTACTGCAAATGATTTTCGAGTTCTTTTTAAAAACAGTGACAAATCTAGTGAATCAATATCCTATGCCTCCGCAAGGTATTATATTATTTAAAATAAACATAGTAATTATGATTCATTTTTAATATCTTTTTGTTAATAATATGTTTTTTATCTGTTAGGTAATCAATATTTGGTTAATTTATGCTATACAATTATGCTTGGATTTCTTTCACTATACCAAGATGAAAGATATTATTTGCGAGATTATAGAGGCAGAGGAAGACCTTAAGGTTTAGGGGAATTATTTAACTACAAACATTCTTCATTAAGAAATATTATTGAAAGATGTTTTGGCGTTTTAAAAACAAGATTCCTATACTTAAAAACAAGTCGAGTTATGATATGAAGAAAAAAAAACGTATCGCTATTGCTTGTTGTGTTACACATAATTATGGCTTAGTTTTAGGGAGCTGCGGCGGTTGATAACCTGCTGAAATCAACCTGCTGAAATGATAAGTACTTATTCTCAATAAGTACTTATGTGTTTGGGATTGCTGTTTTGGTAACTGT
>JAOQMS010000002.1:2021933-2050644 GCA_027563885.1 Erythroxylum longipes | reverse complement strand
TCTATAACACTATTTTCTCCAAATTAACAAATCACAACATTATGTGTTTTTATTATTTTTATGCATAAAAGTGAGTTCGAGAAGTAAACATTGTTGGGATATTTTGGTATTTTAAGTTTGGGGTAATCAAGTAGGGTAGGGGTAGCATTTTAGATTTTGGCTGGTTGAGTTGAATCAGCCAACCTAGCTAACTACCAAACAAAATTATCAGCTATTTGAATAAGTCAAACAACTGATTTTAATCAATCAGTCAAAAATTAGTTAATCAGCTGTCATCCAAACACAGCCTAAATCCTGCATTTTGTCATCAAAAGAGTGATTGTTAGTGGAACAACAAATGATGCGTTTCATGAAAGATGGAATGTCGGCAGTACCTTGTAATTTTACTTATGTTTGCTTTTTATATTGTCTTCATATTAAAAAAATTATATAAAAATATAATTAAAGAGTAATTGAAAAGAAAAATTACAAAATTAGAAACTGTCAATAATTTTAAATTTATTTATTCTTAAAAAATATTTATATTCAATTCATCAATTAATAACTTATCAAATAATTAATTTTTTGATTGCTCAAAAGTTTAATTTTCTTTTGATCTCATGGCCTAAGAGGACATCGTTAGTATAATTGATAAGCAATCATAAAAAGTCATTACATATCATCGGTGACTCTGGAATGCAAAGAGCAAAAGCAAACGGCATCGTTTGCAATAGAAACCGACGAAGAATGGCAAAATTGGAAATTTCTGACAAGGTGACTTTCCATTTAAAACCCCAAACGGTCCGTAGTAACCGACACCCAGGACAAATACCGGCGATTACCGGTTCCTTATCCATTTTAATTTTCCGTTTAAATATAGCGTCCGTTGTGTCCGTCGTTTAGCGTTTGCCCCCCTAAATGCTAAATTCTCTCTGCTCTCGCCTCTCGCCTCTCGCCTCTCGCCTCTAGCCCCTCGCCCCTAGGTCTCCCCACATTCCCATTTTAGCCTCACCTAGTCTTTAAATTTCCTCTCCAGTGCCACTCTACCTTCTAGCAACTTGTTCTCTTCACAAAGTTCACTCAGAAATCCAGATTGTTCTGTTCTACAGCCCGAAAACTAGCTAACGTTTTGCAGTTACTTTCCATTCTACCGATGTCTGTGGCTGTTAAACTTCATTCTCCGGAAAAACTGACGGCCGAGGCGCGACCGGTGCTCGGCCCGGCTGGAAACAGAGTTAGGGTTCCGGAAGAGTCCAAACGGAAAACTGACGTCGTGAAGAAGGTTCCGGTGAGGCCAAAGAAGCCGGCGACGGTTTCTCAGACTTTGCCACGGGAAGTGGCTGTGAGGAAGAATCTGTCGGTGGAGAGCTTGTGCTCGACGGATTCGTCTTCTTCTTCTTCTGCGTCGTCGTCGAGAGGTTCTTCGACTAAGGTGGTAAGTTCTAGAAGGAATGTAAAACACAGCGGATTGAGGGCTGTGAAGGTTGTTCCTGATGATAGTGAAGAGGTTGCGGTAAAGCAAGAAGGGATAGTACAGAGGTGTGATTGGATCACCCCGAACTCTGGTAAGATTCCGATACATGTTTATTCAAAAATTGGTGTTGTGGTACGTGACATGGAAAGATTAATACAGTAATATACTAATCCTAATCCAGGAAAATTAAGAAAACATCATATTTTCGTTGATGTGATCATCCAAATCATATGTGAAATTCATCTTAGAAGTAATTTCTGTTCAGGGACTTTGGCTAATCTGAGAACTAAATTAACCAGTTCTCTACATTCAATTTCTTGGTAACAGATCCGCTCTATAAATTATTCCACGATGAAGAATGGGGAGTCCCTGTTCATGAGGATATTAAGCTGTTTGAGTTGCTTGTGTTTTCACAAGCTTTAGCAGAACTCAACTGGCTGGCAATTCTTCATTTGAGAGCTACATTCAGGTATCTTATTCTCCAATCTTTCGATTAATCAACTTTCTCTCATTTTGTCTTACGTTTTTCGTTGCATCCTCTTTTCAGGAAACACTTTGATGGCTTTGACCCATTATCCATTGCACAGTTCACTGAAAAGAAGCTACTTTCATTGAAAGTGAATGGAAATTTATTACTCTCTGAACAGAAGCTCCGAGCAATAGTCGAAAATGCTAAACAAGTGCTCAAGGTAATCTTGCAGGTCTCTTAAGAAACTATGAACAGGGCAGATATTTAGGATTGTTCTATATTTCAAAGTTGGGGGTATCAATTAACTACTCAGAAATAGAATTAATTGTCTCCTGTTGTATTTGCATCATTGTCAGATTCAGCAGGAGTTTGGTTCCTTCAGCAATTATTGCTGGCGATTTGTAAGTAACAAGCCACTGAGGAATGGATTCCGGTATGCACGTCAAGTGCCAGTGAAGACACCAAAAGCAGAGCTTGTAAGCAAGGACCTGATGCAGAGAGGCTTCCGGTGTGTTGGACCTACAGTTGTTTATTCGTTCATGCAAGTGGCAGGGATTGTCAACGATCATCTTGTAAAATGCTTCAGATATGAAGAGTGCAATGAGAATGTCAAAAAGGATATCAGACCCAGAATTGAAGAGACTGAGGCGGCAATTAAAGTCTTGGAGAAAAATATGCTTAACACATGATTAAGTTGCCCCAACTTCTCCATTTTCACCGAATGGCTAAGATTATAGCACCGCTAGAGGAGCTGATACTTGTGAGTATTTTTAGTTAGTGTTGCCATCATCTAAAACAAACTTAGTTGCTTTGTTCCACTTGTAATGTTTACCTAACCAGATAGTGTTTAAGTAGTACAAATATATCATGCTATTTGATGGTTGAATACAGTTGGCAATTTATTCATCTGGGTTTGGAAGTTTCCATGTAGATTCTTGTTGGATTCACTGGTTTCTAATTGTATCAGAACTAAACAATCTAAAAATCTTCTAAATCATGCCAAAGATCTTTTAGCAATCTTTAATCACATGCCAAGTTGACGATAGGCTATCTATCATTCGATAAGGGATGAGATTTGGTGCCTGCAAATAATTGCATACAACTGATGTAGATCCTTTAAGAATACATACCATCAAAAAGATTTAAGTTCCAACATGTCCTACCAGTCTATAGAGAAAGTAGGTCTTTGAGAAGAGAAGGGATGTGGGGAGGGACAAGATCCTCAAGACCATCCATAAACATTCTACATTATCTACAAGTAAGGCTGTGCATACATCTGAAACATTAAGCTGATAGGTTTAATGCTGCGTTAAGTTTAAAAGAAAAGGTAAAACTGAATTGGCATAAAAAACGACCACGAAACTATAATTTTTCCTAAGAACCAAAACTGGTTCATGACCAACAAATAATCTTCAGCAAGCTAGAACAACTCAAACTTCCAAGTTCTTATATTTCCTCACCATGTCCACTCTAAGCCCGAGCCTTTCCATTTCCAAGGGTGAGCTCTAGGTCATCCAATCCCACCTCATGAATCCTCTCTCCTTCCCAAGGCTTCACCTGTCCCACCCCGAACTCAAAATCCATACCCCTCTCGTTGTCATTCATCACATCATTGGATAGGATTTGCTGAGTCACAGGTTTGACAAGGTTATATGTTGGTGAGGTTGGTAATGCAGCAGCCATTGACGGTGCAAACTTTTTGAAGCTTATCCATTGACCAGACTCAACCGTGGATCCATCCGACTCATCGCATTCAGGTATAGTAGCTGGAGCATGAAACTGCCGGTGAGTAGGGCTAGCTGGGGCAGACACTGCATAGAAAGGGTAATTCAAGGAGGCTATGGATTCCTTCGCAATAGACTCCCAATAAGGAATTGGCTTGGGATGTCTTGAAGTTGGGGACGAGATAGGCGGGGTCACAGGAGCACTGTTGGAGATACGGAGAGGTGGGAGGGAAGCAGGAATGACATTTCGGAGGAAAGGGAGTAGATTGGAAGAGGCATTATTGTCACCTCGAGTAGGACTAGGGAATGAAGAAGAGGAGGGACTGACTTGGTAGGAAGGAATTGGACTAGGAAATGATGAAGACAATGGACTTGGGTTTTGGGAACAGTATGGGGTGGCTCTAGTGGATGTGCCTACTATATCAATGGGAGGTGACTTGCATCCCTGAAACAATCAAGTCAAATATGGCGGTAGCAAGAATCAGACAACTATTAAACTTCAGCTCAACTTAAACAACACAAGACCTGAATTGCATTCATACCACTTATAGCCATAATCAGTTAACTGTTAAAGTTCAAGCTGAACTTCTGAGATCATCTAATTCCACTTTAAATTTCAAAACACAACCCTTAACCGAAGCAATTCTAAAACCATTGTTGAACTAATGTAAAAGCACATAAATCATAGCTTTCTCTAAAAATAGCCGCTTGATCCAATTAGTATAGCCAGTTCTTTTCCAGATTAAGAGCTGAAACAGAAACCTAAAGAAAAGAAGTTATCAGATCCAAAAGAAATGTTGGAGAAATAGAAAGGTGGTGGTACCTTGCGATAAGTGGTGCCGTCTTCTTCAACGACCCAACCAGCCTCTGCACAGAGAGCCTTCAAGACCTCATTATTGTCACAGTGCTTGGGCAAATTGTAATTTCCTTGAGCTCTTAATCCCGAATATATCTTCGCAGCTATGGCTCTTCTTCTCCGCTCTCTTCTCCTATTGTTTTCTCTCTCTCTCCATGACGGCTTCCTCCTCCCTGCCCCAGCCAACGTCGATGTTGCGCCGTCTGACGTCATTTTCCGGTAAAACCTTACCTCACAATCTCTCTCTCTCTCTCTCTCTCTCTCTCACTCTTTAGGAAGCTTTGAACAGAGCTAGAAGAAGAGTCACGAGGAGTTAGCTTTTAACACTGAAAGTATGTATGTATACAAGAAAGAAGAATAAAAAAGTGAAAGCCCAGAAATCTCATGCTGTGGCCGAGAGTACGCAGAAAACTCACAGATGGACTAGACAATCAATTGATCAGTAAAAGATCCAATTCACTCGCTGACGATGCCTGACGGTGCAGGATACGAGTGTGTTCTGTTGCGCACTTAAGATTTACATTTGTTGGGGATGGTCTTCGCGACCATTTAAGAGCAGGCGGAGGAGAAGCGGGGTTTTGCCGCGTCAGCATGCAAGTTTGTTTAAACTAACATGTCTTGTAATGAAACTAATAATTTCAAAAGCGGGTCCCACCGGTTGAGTGGGGTCCACTTAGGGAGTCATCGGCCATCGTTGGATCTCATCATCGCATGATCAAGGACCCGTCCATTGTATGTAATATAACGAACGATCTTCAATTATGAAAAGTAACAAACAGGTTGTTATGATATAATATTTATATATTTTTTATAAAAGTAAAATTTAGGGTGGCAGATTGTTTAAACGAGAGAGTGTAAATGGATATGGTAAGAAATGATAATGAATATAATTATTATAATTATGATAAATAATTAAAAGAAATAAATGATTAATATTAGTATTTATATTGATTTATTAAAAATATTGAGAAATAAAAATTTATTTTATATCAAGTTTTAATATATTTTAATAATTATGTTTAATTGCTAAAAAATAAAATAACATAATTAATTAATTATATTGTAATTAATTAATTAATTAATTATATTATAATTAAGTATAATTTAATTATTTATATTAAATTAATTATTTATAATTATATTTTAATTAATTATATTGAATTAATTAATTATAATGTAATTAATTATATTTTGATTATTTAATTAATTATTTAATTATGTTTAATTTAAAAAATATTTATGTTACAGGCGTGATAACCTTTGTCACTACAACCCAAGAATGAAACTCATTCCTCTTATATATGAGGCTAATCATAATATAAAACGAACCACTTGTATTCATTCCATATCCATTAATTCATATCCAAACCTATAAACCAAGCACCCTTCATAGTCCATTAATAAAAAATATTATTCTTACTCAGAATTTAGTGATTATAATAATTTAAATTCTATTTATCTACTTCTTTCTTTCATTGCATAAACAAAACAAATCCAAATGATCAAAACTTCAATGCATGAATCCTGAAAACAGAAGGTTTACAAGTGGTGTTTCTCATGTCTAGTCAGTCGTCAGTTAGAAAATAACATGAATCCTGAAAGTGAAGAGGTTCATTTCCCCAAGAAGTCCATCCTGCTATCATCTCTCTCGCGAAGAGTTCAATGCATCGAGCAGGTTTAAGGTCAGGAACAAGTTCCAGCAGCAACTCTGGAAAGGAACAAAGATTCAGTAGAACTTGATTTTCACAAAATGAGACAAAAATATGAGTTCCAGAGTTCTTGGAAACCATGACAAGTGTCTTGGCCCAATGGCTTCCATGGCAAAAGTCAGGAACTGTCAAGTGGAGAGGGAAATTACCTCCAACTGGAGGCTTCCTTGAGTAACCCCCTGGAATGCTTAAAATGATCTGATCATCTTTCATACGCCTCAAGCTCGATTGCCATACAGGAGCTGGGCCCTGAACATCCCCCTGAAGAAAAAGGAAAGAGGAAAAAAGGTCAACGGTGAGAAATCAAGGAGCAAGTGATTTAAGAGATGCAGACTAATTATTACAGGTCAACCAAATGAACAGCCTTGCTCTTACCTTTCCATGACAGTAACCAAGTAAAAGACATTCATAAGGTTTATGATGAAGCAGGTCTAAATCATTGATCAATGAACCATCTGCTTTCACCTGCAGCCTCAACGCAACTAAGTCATGCCTAGAACTATTTCGTGAATTAATCATCTCAAAATATTTGAGAGGAAAGCAGACCTTTAACCAGTAAAAAGTGGCCATATAACTGACTCCCCATGCTGGTAACAGCTCTTTCTCAACAAAAGTTCGCAATTTCTCCCTATTGGTCACCCATAAGCATACTAGAGCTCCATCTACATGAGAAAGTTGCTTGATAGGAAGGAAAAAGAAATGCCGGTTTGGCAAAGTAGGATACCTAGAATCAAATTAAGCAGGTCAATCATCTCTACTGAAGAATCAAAAGAATTCCAATGCTTGTGATATAGAAGTTTCAAAAGTAGAATCAGTTTCTGAAGGAATACACTATGTAAGATATTCAGAATTTAAGAAAGCCAAAATCTTCATGAGAAAGACAAATATGAGATGCCAGCAAAAGAAATCAGATCTCAACAAGCTCAAAAGCCACCATGAACGGAATCCTTACATGAGTTTCTGCCGCACACTTGCATTCTCCCAAGGTGGATCAATCACAATAAGATTGAAGCCACAATCAGGCTCAGCTACATCAAAAGACAAACAAGTATCGTGATTAGCACGGTTGAACTTTCAAGAACTTCTATGCACAAACCAATATATCTCCCTGTATCTCACAGCATCAAACATTTTTATTCAAGTTAAATGCTCAGTACATAAAGTTGCAATTATTCAATTCATACTGCTAGAACTAACAAAAGCAGATTTAACCATATGAAGCACAAGACAACTGATAGAGGGCATTCCTCAACATGAGTACTAAGCAGATTCATACGCCATATTGGTTATAACTTAGAACATGAATAATGTTACATATTGACAAAACAGAAGGAAGAACCTCTGTATAGATTCCCTTCTTCGGGGAAGGGAATCTATTGATCTTTTAGTTAAGTCTTGTATCAAAGAAAACAATGGTTTTAACTGCAGACTGGAACAAGTTCTATGAAAAATCTAGCAACTCCTTCCCGGCTTAGCCACTTAATGCAGAATTAAAATATTGTCACTACCAATGATGAATTGCTCGCAAACAAGAGATCCAAACAAAAAGAACATTTGAATTGCAAAGTATAATAATTACCAGGAATAAGGTTGCGAATCTGCCCCAGATCAGACTTCAAGATTGTGGAAAAGCATGATAAAACAAGTAAGATCAACCAGTACGCATAAAAGTTAACTTCCATGGGATCTCTAGCAAAAAAATATTCAGAATATTGTAGGTTTGAAGCTTTTCCAATCAAGAAATCACTCTACTTTAACTTAAACGAAGAACTATAGCTCTAAAACACCTACCATGTAGAAGGAGCTATCTCTAGGTATTATATAGTTCCTACCCAAAAGTTGAGCTACCACCTCAGTCTCCATCTCATTACCAACAAGATTGTTAAATGCAGCAACCACCCTCTGCGTATTGTGTTGGTCAAAAGAAGAACCTGAGACACAGAAAAAGACATTGTAAGAGAAATCAATCATTTTCTTAACAAAGCTCAAAACCCGAACTTTAATTGTACTTGGCTCGTAATCTTGAGGGAGATTGAGCGTTATCTCATAGAAAGGAGCTTGCCAAACGCTTCCGAGTTCGAAAAGCGAGCACTCGCTAACAGGTGATGAGATTCCTCCGCTCTCACTCGCAGAACCAAAATCGTTCCTCAAGTCTCTGATTACCGCCAAAAGATCGCCAGCTCCCATCAAGCATTCATGCGCCTTCAACAACAAAGGTCTTACTTGCTGTTACACGTCCGTACTCAAATTCAGCAACCGAAGGTGACCGCAAACAAGAAAGCCAACTGCGATAGACTCTTACCCGGTGACGTTCATCGGCGGCGAGCTCTCTTTCGTTCAAAGCGGGCGGTTCCTTCATCATCTTATTCTTTTTATTCTCCTTCCGTTTTCTTTTCTTCAAATTTGAATCCTCAGTACGTTCACGGTGGTCACCGCAAATGTTGGAATTGAAGAACCGAGAGTAGTAGCGGGAAGGAGACAACCGGAACCGGGTATAGCAGCGGTTCAATACACGAACCGGATCGACGAATACAGCATTAAGACGATCGAACCGGTAAATTCCGGATTCTAAGAACGCAGATAAGCGGCATTTTGAGTCGGCATCCTCCATTCACAAAAAACCCAGAGCTTCGGTCACTCCCAAATTCCTCGTTCCAGCTTTCAGTTATCCAAACGACACATCTCTGGCGCCGTTTAGTTTAGCTTGAGATTTCCGAACAGTACGGCCACAAACGGCGTCGTTATATCCTCGTCCTTGGAATCTCGGTCTTCTCGTGACTGGAAGGGATATTCCGCGTTCAGGAGAGGATAATTCTGCAGGGAGAGCTGTGGCTAAGGATAAGGATAAGGCTAAGGCTAATGTAAGATAAGCGAAGTACGATTCAGCCAGCCACTAGATCCCTCGCCGACAATACGTAATCTAATGTAATAGAGTGGAATGCAAAAGTTGTCTTTTAGATCTATACGACGTCGGTCATTACTTTTGTTTGGAGGTCAGTCATTATCCAAATCATTATGTATATCCTTTCCTTTTCATTTCCTACTTCGTGGAAACCTACTTCCTAGACTTTTCCACGTTGAGTTAGTCAGTTTGCCTTCTTTTCCTTTGTCTTAAAATATGTGGTGTTCTCTTCACTATTTTCTCCATTTGGTTACTGATTGCCTCCGATTGGTCCTAAGTCGCTCTTTGCCTACTTCCACTTGCCTCTCCTTATTCTTTTTTGTTTTTTCTTCTTCTTCTTCTTCTTTATCCTTTCACTCGTTTTTTAAAAAGTTGATCTTTTATGAGTTTGCAACAGTTCCAAATCTTTAGATTATATACAATAATGTATTCTTTAATTTTAATTTAGATAATTTTAATTAAAAAATAAATGGTATTATTATTTAAAAAAATTTTGAGCCATTGATTCCAATTGATCCCAAGATTAGTCCAAAAGCAGATGAACTCTAAAGTAAGAAGCTTTCCCCGCACTCAAACAAAAAAGAAACGGCGTACGATGATAAGCCGAAGGTCTCACCTGACGCCCGCAAAGCACTTGATATTTTGACCGATATGTTCTCTTGCATGTAATCTTCTTCTCGTAGAAACTGCGACATTAACACAAATTGGTTAGCTGGAAAATGATGTCCAAAGAAAATTTGGATAAGATCTCGCGAGTAGAAAAGAAATTTCGAAGAACTGGCGAGAGAGTTGGGAGGGAGTGAAGTCCACTAGAGTAACCAAAACATTGCATGAGCTTGACCAATTAAGAGCAGCCACGTATTATTCAATACTCTTCATTTTATTTGTATGTTCTTAACCATGGTTGCGTGAGCTATTTGTATGTTTATATATAGCCCTTCTATATGGAGACTTGTGGTTTGAGAGTTGCTGAGCGAGTGACTTGCTACTACCTGGGTCTCCATTCAAAAGGTTAGAACTTTGACCTCCAATCACTGAATTATATACCCTTTTTCTCTGTGAATTGTTGTTTGATTGATTTGTATCTTTGGGTTCTGGTATATACTTATGCTCATTTTAGCTCTTTTTTTATACTTTCTCGTGCATTTATTGATAAAGATTCTGATTCTGTCTTCTTGGATTGTGCGAAAATGGAGTAAAAGAACTGCAAGTTTATGGCTCAGTTTATCTGCTTTATCTTTGTTCTCTTAGAAGCCAAGAAGATAATAGATCATCGATGCTGGATCATGTATTTGGTCCTGTTTTATATGGGTTTGGCCATGGGGTTCTGATTTTGAGAAGACGAATTCAGCTTTGGCAGTTGATCGTAGTAGTCGTTCTTTTTAGGCGTTATTCATGCGATTTCATTACGTTTGTGAATCCTTTGTTCCGTTGATATTAAATTTTTTAATAAGGTAGAGTGCAGAATTCGTTCACAAGAATTTAATCGTTGACCCTTACCACTTATAAATCCTTTGAAGTTTTCATGCTTAGTGAATAGGATACTCTACCAGTAGAGTGGAAACTTGCAACTTACTTTCTTGTTTCCTTTGAACTTTGAAGAGTTTTGGCCCATTTGGCGCCATGAACTACATAAAGTAACATGAACATAACTTGACCCAGATAGACTTCGAGAAAATTTTTCACGTTATTCTGGTTTTACTGTTTTTGGTATTTATCCTCTTCTTGAAGTGGAAGCGGTGGAGATAAAATTCATTTGAAAGGTTTCTGGTCAATTTAGTATGGCTTAACAGATTGGTAACAAAGAGCAGTGCATCTGGATGAAATACACTAAAACATGTAATTTCTGGGCGATCATTGTCGATCTATCCTTCAATTTGAATACAGTAGTTGGGTGCCGTTTTCTTGAACTTGAATAAAAAAGTTTCGTACCCAATCCTCAGTATATGGGATCTTCTCAATTATAGTATGAATTCTTTGTGAACTTGCTTTTATGAAATTTTTGTCATCACTTAGTCAAATATTTGACTTGTGATTCTTCTTGTTTATAATTATGTTGATGTACCTGGATCAGATATGTATCTTCAGTTTCAAATGTTCAAGTTTGGACTTTGTAGATTTATAGAATTGGCAAGTGCATAATGTTATTTGACCCAAAAAAAAAAGGAAAAAGAGGTAGAATTTTCTAAATTCACTGTTGATAATTTATTCTTTCCCATCATTAATGATTATTGCAGTTTGTCTGACCTCCATTAACTGTTGTGACCAGCAAGCAATTTTACATTCCCTTGGATTGGAAAATCACGTGTCCTACGGCAGCTTTCCCAATCACTAATATGGAGTTTGATTGTTATAATGGGGAGATCTTTATGTCAATATTGAAAATGAAAACAGGATCCCCTCCTCCTGACAATGTGATCTCTGATGAGAATCCCTTTCATTATGCACCAGTGAATGTACCTGGTAAGAACTATTTTCTTTCAGTCTACCCTTTTCAAGAACAAGTTCTTCTTCACAAGGATTTTGAAATTCAATGTCTATTTGATTACTTTGACCATCTACTATGTCTTGCCATGCAAGAATTACTTGCTGTAGTTGCACGAACTATTCTTTTAAAACAGCTTGATTGTACAATGAAGACTCACAAAGATCCTTATGCAGAGAACATATGGTTCTGGATCAAAACCGAGGGAAATGGGAGTACATTACTGGGACGCTGGAAGGTTAAAGGAGAGGCCTGTAAATTATTCTCGAACTCTATCCTCACTGGCTGGAGAACCACTTTCGAATTCTTTGAAGGCCAAGTTTCTGATGAACGCAAAACAAATTGGCTATTGGAAAAGTATTGGATAACTCAGAAGGAGCTTGTTGAAAACAGCAAAGAACAGGTAATTTACTAGTCCTACCATTTTAAGCCTATTTAGTAACATTCTGGTTTTCTTTTTATTTCCACCGAACCTGTCAGTCAACTGTCAGTTTGGTGGATGTATTTTAGGAGGCAAGCTCACTGTGCAGAATCTATCGCGGAGGTAAAGAAAGTACCGAAGTTGGCAATCAGACAGGCACTTCCATCTGTACTGTAACTGAAGGGTGCACTCGTTTACAACATTTAGTTCCTCAAATGAATGATAATGTCACCGACAATGGTTCTACAAGTAAGCGTGAGGTGCATCAACCTTAAGCCCTATCCTATTTGAATTTGGATATTGCAACTGAATTTGACTGCTTTGACATTTGGAGTCTAAAGTTGAAATATCTGGTTTGCTCTTTGTGAGTTTTGCTAGATCTCACCGTGGAGAAACTGTTTCCCTGTGCATATATCTGTGCCTTAAGAAGTTCGCTATTGTTTTTGTAGGTGGTCAGGAATGATGAGACCACAAACTTGGCTTTAGCCCAAAGTCCGGTGAATGATGTGGTTGAGATCCCACTTGAAATTGATTATCTTGCTAGTGGAGACTACATTGAAATTCAGGATCTTGCGAATCCAGTATCACGTTCATCGAGTTCAGATAATTCAAGTTGCATGACTTCGTCATCTGATGAATATTTCGATCCAGTGGATTTGTTGCGAGAGCTGGAAAAGGGAAGTAACCAAAATTTGGCTAAGGATGGAGGCTGCAAGTTCAGTGTAACTGCATCTGTCAGACCAGACGAGCTGCTTATGTTGCCAACTTCTCCAGGTTTATATTCACTGCTCCTGTTTCATTCATTTCTTCTGCGGTTTTTCTGCTGTTCCAAAAGTTTCCTGAAAATATACACACGAGTATATGCACGAAGTTTCTTTGAAACCAAATTTTCTAAAAGCATACTTTATCAAAACATTAAACTCACTTGAGCCTTTGAATGCATCTATATTGAGGCTATCTACATCAAACCAGTAGTGCTTGGGTTTAAGTGCACTGTTTGATTTGTGGTATCAGTCAAAATTGATGTTCCAGCAGCTATCTTGCAGTTTTATGAAGACCACAACGTATGCAAATGATGTATTTGAGAAATTTACCCTCATGTATCTGATTGCATTACTAATCTAAGTGTACACCTAATCACCTAGCAGTTACGAATTGATTGTATCAACTACGTTGTCTGCAGAAACTTTTATAAGGGTAGAAGGAAATGTGCCAACCAAATCGGAAACTCGGGACGCTAGTCGATTTACTCCTCGTCTGGCATACGGCATCAAAGGTCTAGATAACAAGGATTCCTCTTCGAATCTTCACGAAGAAGGCACGTCATCTGGGAACAACACCGAACCTCGAGATGGAAAGAGGAAAGCTGCCAAAGGCAAGATGAAAATGGTCAAGAAATATCTCTGTTTCATGCCGTTTGGTTGCCCATGCTAGTCCACTTAACCGATCGATAATCAGCATATTGTATTGGTTGGCAGTTGATTTATCAACAGTTGATTTGACTAGTAAATAATATCAACTATTTATTTAAAGATATTCGATAAAATTAACAATTTAATATTAGTTATTTATGTGTAAAATAATTTATAAAGATATAATTTTAAAAATATATGAACATGAGTATTATCTTTTAATATTTCTTTTAATGTTCTCGTAAAAATTTAAATTTTAGATATTTAATTTCAAAAAAATTAACTCTATAATTCTAATATAAATATAGATCATGTATTATTATTATTATTATTATTATTATTATTATTATTATTATTATTAATGTCAATTAAATTATAAAATTTAATATTCAATCCCAATTTGACATGATTAGATTTAATTTTTATTCTTAATTAAAAATAAAAATGACGTAATTGTTAGATTGAATTGGCCTAAATAGTGGCAGTCGAACTCGAGACACTTACCTTATTTAATATTAGTATAAAAATTTTCAATTTAATTTAACAGTGAATAAATAGTTGACTTATACTATATATAATACCAGCATGTACTTACGTCTCGCTTTTCATATTTTTCATTTTTTTAAAAGATAATAAATTTAAAATAATCTAATTTTTAATTTTGTATCATCTTTTCTTAAATTTTTTATTTCAATAAATAACTTTTAAATGTTTCTTTTTACTTGTATGGTTAATGGATGAGTATTTAATGAACATATTACTTAAACAAAAATTATTAATTTGATTTAATTTATAATATTAAATTAAAAATTTTAATATATTAAAATAGAAAAGCGGAGTTAATGTGGTCTGCTCAAATAATAAAATTAGATCTTCTATTTTAATTATAGTAATTTTTATATAAATATATAGATAAAATATAGTATAATAAAATTAAAATAA
The DNA here is from genome assembly GCA_027563885.1 of Erythroxylum longipes. Taxonomy (NCBI): domain Eukaryota; kingdom Viridiplantae; phylum Streptophyta; class Magnoliopsida; order Malpighiales; family Erythroxylaceae; genus Erythroxylum; species Erythroxylum longipes. The sequence continues at coordinate 2,036,271 of JAOQMS010000002.1, read as the reverse complement.
AGTACCTGAAATAGAAGATTTACGGTGTAAACTAATGCCCAAGAGGACAGGATCTTCTTTTGGGTGGATGGTCCCCGCCAAGGATTTTGCAGGCCGACAGATGGTTCATATTTTAGCTAAATCTAGATATTTTCTACTTTGAAACGAAGAGTCCTGAATAATGCTATTTGGACCTTTGGAGTATAGTATACTGTCCCCTCCTTATATTTAGGGATATTTTTTTAAATAATTTTTTAAAATTAATAATATAGAATGACATAATTTTATAAATTGAGTTAGATAAAATAACATCGTTTTATTTAAAAGAGTTAGATTTCGAAATCTAACTCTTTTAAATAAAACGATGTTATTTTACTTAGGATAATTGAATATTAAATTACTCTGGATATAGATTGATTAAAAACAACTAAATAAAAAATTTTCATCCCTACTTATATTTATTAAATCCGGAAATCTGCATGCCTATGCTGTGTAAATATCGATTGCTGCTGCAAAGTCATCAACCTGTCCGCATGTTCAAAGCGATTGACGTGGTCGCTCAGTTATCACCTGACATCGCAAACGAACAACCACCGAAGAACACAAGTACACAACTCCAAACTCAGACAAACTTAACAATTTATTTAAATTAAACCATTCTTTAATTCAATTTGACCTAAAGGATGGTTAGAGGCTTAGAGCAAGAAAGGAGATTAGTTAGATACTGGACCAACATGTCCTGTCTCCTTCATCCAATCACACCTTATCGGGTAGTTTCCTACCTGTTGCCCAATTCCACGACCACATTCCATGGTTTCTCTTGTTATCCTACCAAAGTATCCAATCATTAACACCAAAATTACCTTCATTCAAGCCATTTTTTCATGTGGTTAAAATGAATTTTATATCTCAGTGAGATTAACTTATAAGGGTCACTCTTGGAATTTCAATTCTATTGCATCATAGTCAACACTATTTGGCTAAAACTCACATGCCTTACTTTTGTCTGCCTGATTGCACTACATTATTTGGAACATTGCTTGATTTTGTCCTTACCTGCCCCCGATTTCAATCACGTATTATGCTATAGCGTGAACTTTGATGGTCGACTAACACGAGAGACCAATCACTACTGTTTCATTTACGAAGTTGATTCAGAATGAACGGCTCAGATGACTTGGCAAACCATGTGAACGGTCGGCTTTGGTGCTACCAATCACAGGATAGTGAATCAGTGACGATTAAGAAAAGGGCCGTTCCTTCTTTTACGTCACACTTTGTTATGATTACACATGTTATGTCAACATGTCACGACTTCTTGTGATGTTGCGGCTTGGACTTTTCTCTTAATCCAACGGCTGGACTGACGTCGAAATGATCCAACGGATGTAACCGCGATGATCCTCGATGAACGGCTGTTATCATTCCGCAGCGGCGGGAAAATGAAAAGGAAACAACACGCAACGTTGGTTCTACTAGCATAATTTAACGGTATTAGGAGGAAAAGTAATGATCCAACGGATGTAACCACGATGATCCTCAATGAACGGCTGTTATGAATCCTCAGTGGCGGGAAAATAAAAGGGTAGGAACGCTGAACACACAACGTTGGATATCTTAGCGTAATTTAATGACGTTATCGTAAGGAAGAAAAGAATTAATAATGTAAGATATTGGTAACAGCCCCATGTTGGATAAGACAGCACCGACGGCAGGTGGGTCCCTCGCACGTGGGTCCCGCTGATGAATTTCGGGGTTTTCCGTTACGTCCGACTTCCCTCTGACGGACGTTACTTTATTTTCTGTTCCCTCCCTCTGCTTTTTCTCTTGCAGTTTCAACTTTATTGCTTAAAAAGTTGAAATAAAGGTCTAGTGTCCGTTTTAAAAAAATATTTTTTAATTTTATATTAATATAATAATCTATATTAAAATAGTTCATTTTATTAATTTTGATTTTAACAATAAAGAAATAAATTATAAAAGTTCTATTTTTAATTTTAATTAATTATTTCAAATTTTAAGTATCATGCAATTTGGTTTTTAAAATATTTTATTAATTTTAGTAACCAAATAATGTAAAGATTATATATTTAAAATATTGACTAATTACATTCTAAATACATAATTATTAATATATTAATCACATAAATTTTAATAAAAATAAATAATTGTGTAATTTTTTTAAATACTAAATATTATATTAATTTTAAAAGATTATTTGTGTTTCGCTTGAAAATTTCAAATTCAAATTCAAATTGACAGGGTAAACTAGTAAAGACAAGGGAGCAAGGGCGTATCCGTCAATTCGGCTGCAACTCGGTAGTCAAACGGTCAACTCCTACGTCGTTTTTGTTGGGAGTATACGTATCTTAAATTAGAAACCGCTACAGGTATTTTGAAAACCTCCGTTTCTCTTTCTCTCACTAAAGCAAAGTAGCATGACTAACGAGACCATCACCAAACGTCTTCCTACTTTACGTGGCTTCCTGCTATTCGTCAATTACAGCTCGTCGGGATTCATAGCAGCACAACCAATAAGCACACCCCAGCCACTCTAATAATCTTCTCTCTCTTTCACATTCACAGACACACACGAGAAGGAGGAAAAAAAAAGGAAAGCTCTCTCTCTCTCTCTCTCTATTTGTGCTTTTTCTCTCTAAGAAAATCCCAAATATCTCTTGTTTCTCTCTCCTTCTGCATTAGAAACTGCCATGAGCTTACTCAGCAATGCATGATCTTCCTGCCGATTGTGGTTTTGTGCTGTGAGGCTCTGGTATTGCGGGGGGCTTTGGTTCGTTTGGGTTGGAGGAGAGTGATATGTTGGAGACTGTGGAGAGTTCGGTGAATGGGGGGTTCTCTTCACACTTGCAGAGCTGTGGAGATAGTAGCGAAGAGGAGCTTTCCGTGTTGCCACGTCACACTAAGGTGGTTGTTACAGGCAATAACAGAACCAAGTCGGTCCTTGTGGGTCTTCAAGGTGTGGTCAAGAAGGCTGTTGGTCTCGGTGGTTGGCATTGGCTGGTAATTTGCTTGGATTTTTCCGAGTTTTCAGAAAGAAAGTGTTTTTTTTTTTTACGTATTTGTCTTGCTTTGTGTAAATGTTGGATTCATGAGTGCTTTCTGATTCTTTTCAACCGTCAAAATAGGCTCTTTTTTCGACACTACGGATTAAATTCTGTTGTGTTAGATTTTGATTTCTTAAATTTGTTTAATTTGAAGTCTGTCAGAGATTCTTTTGGTGATTTAACGGGTCGTATCATATTTGCAAATGTGATCTTCAAAGTAACAGCCTTTCCGAGGAATATTTATATGCGTTTTTGGTAACAAATTGGTAAAGCACAGGTGCCCTTTATGTCATATTTGCAAAAAGTACGGTGATGTATCCAGTTTTTAAATTTTAATTATGGAAGTTAGGTCTTGGGTTTTCATTGCATGTGAAATTTCACCAACCGATCTGAAGTATTGATGGGATTTTCACTATCAGTGGCCTTCAATTGGCTTTCTTGACGTGATTTCATCTTAGATTTGGATCTAGTCTTCAATTTCTTTCCTTTTCTGATTATCTTTCTTTTCCTGAAGGGCGTATTACCACTATTATATGCTACTAATCTGAAATAAGTTTGATTTCTTAGGTTTAATGAAGTGCGCTTGATGTTTTTAAGTTCCTCAAGCTCTTTGTTTTTGCCGATTGTTCGGTGAATGGATTGGTAGATTGCCATTTAACGAGTGTTGAAGGGGACTATATGCATGTTGATTATAAGTCTTATCTGCATTTGCTGCTTGCCAGCTCATCATCTAGCTTTTGCTAATGGCTGCCTTGTAATTGTAATTTTTGTCTAATTTATATGTTCGACAACTGAAAATTGCAGGTTCTTACTAATGGGATAGAAGTAAAGCTACAGAGGAATGCCCTTAGTGTGATTGAGGCTCCCACTGGAAATGAAGATGATGATGACCTAGAATTTGAAAATGCACAGTGGAATGGATCTGATATGGGTTAGTTCAGTTAGTAAATTTCATTGATTGACCGTTGTCATCCGATTTCCTTAGAAATTGAATCAGTAGGAATTATCAGGAGAGATGCATTGCTAAAGTATCTAGTTTCTTGATATACTGATTTTGCTCTTGCAGGGAATTTTTAGTTTAACGACCATTCTGAATTTTATTTAATGACCTTTCCTAGTGTAGCAATACCGATTCAATGAAACAACTTCTAACTTCTTCCTCGGTAATATCCAAATTCGTACAGTTAATCTGTTGAAGTAATCAAGTGTTTGCTTGAGCATAAATTGTGGCTTTGTGGTAGCATGACTACGAGTTAAAAAGTGCTGGAGTTTGGTGCATTGGATCCATTCTGTCCGACTTTAACTTTCACCATTTAGCTAAAGCTATCTTGTCTAATCCATAGTTTTCTTCTTTTGATTGGTCCCACCACCCTTTTCAATTCTTGTGCTATTATCCCTGACTTTCCAGCATCCGATGACACCCAAAAGTCCCATAGATCAAGGCATCGGACACATAAATCAACAGGATCATCTCACAAGACTTTTAGCAGGTCTCTCTCATGCGACTCTCAGTCCAAGGGTTCTGTTTCTACACCTCGTGGGGCCATGGTATGTTGTTTAAATTACCTCAATTAATAGTTCTTCACACTGTTGTTAACATTTTTGCACTCAGCTTTTGCTGGACAATCCATCAGATCTGCCAATACCCTTTGCTTCTTTGTTTTATACGTGTGTTTTCTTGTCATCAGAAAGTTGACATTAGCAAGCTGGAAACGGCTGCTTTATGGAGATATTGGCGACACTTCAATCTTGTGAGTTCTTAACTAAGAGAACTTTCATTAATGTCAATATCATGTAATATGTATAAATTTATACCGGTCATGTTTCCAGATGGATGCTATCCCCAACCCATCAAAAGAGCAACTAGTTGATGTTGTTCAGAGGCATTTCATGTCGCAGGTAGTTGCATATCTATGCAGTTTTCCTATTGTTCTTGTCCCTGCTTGTTATACTATTATCTGGAACTTAAAAGAATCTTTCTGAATAGTATTTTTCTCTGCTGCTGAAGCAACTGGACGAGTTGCAGGTCATTGTGGGGTTTGTTCAGGCAGCAAAGAGACTAAAGACTGTCTGCAAATGACCAATTGTTGTGAGTGAAAGAAAAGGAAGGACACGTGATTGTCTCTGCCTATGCTAACAGATACTGGTTTACCCGAAAGTCTTCTTCCCTATTTGTAACATATGTATCGGTGGCTTGTTTATGATTATCGTTGCTCCTAGTAGGCTTGTAGCTACTTTGAGCTATAGAGGTTCTTTACATTTTGGTAGTGTAGTTATGTAGATAAACTGGTGCACTAGACCTCTAAGAAGTCCCTCTCATGGATTTCTTTTAAGTTTGCTTCATTGTATTACTTACTGACTTGTGGGAAGTGGAATTCCTAAAATGTATATATTCATTCTCTACCTTCATCTTGAGCTGCCCTCTAAAACCCCTAATCAATCACTATCCAAAGCATCAATAATGGCGTTGTTTCTGATATTGAATCAAGATCCGTCTTATTCCATACCTCGTAGGAAGTCTACAGGTGTAGATTTTCAGCATCTTAAGGGGACCCATTTGCATTTATCATCACAGCAACGTTATGTTTCAAACAGCTAGGAATTCACCAAAAAAAATGTAGTGAATGAACAGTAAGAATGATTTAACTCGAAGAAACAAGTTCGGAGTTACCTTATTCTCTTTCGAACTAATTATCAATGGTGGGTTGTTCTAGGCATCTCCTGACTGTGACACAAGACATTAAACTGGCCCCAGCGAATGCCTAAAAATGTGGATAAGCTTGAAAGTGGTTTCTGTGACGTGTAATCCTGAAGGAAAAGAGAACTTCAACAGCAGAGTTCCCATGGCTTTGGATTCCACCAGAAGTTGTTCACTTACTGTTCGTGAAAATGTCAAACCTAATAACTTCTTACTATCTCATCAAATGGTATGTTATTACTTCCACTCCAATTTGTCCTTGTACATTGTTTTCCTTTTGTGGGTATTTCATCTTAAATTGCCCATCTAGCAATTTGTCTTCTTCTCCTCTGTAGCCCATTAGCCATTAATATCACCTTACATCATTCATTGCATTTGGGGACCACTTTCTCTATAGGAGGAGATTCAATTTAAGACATGAAAACTCTAGTTCTTCCGCCAACCACTCAAAGGGTACTTACATTCCATGAATGGTTACAACATTGGTGATACAGTACAAGCAGGCATGGAAGATCTTTCTAAAATATGTGGACGACATTTATCATCTCTTGATAAGAAAAATAGCAAATGAAGGAAAGCCTTTCGTAGGATTCTGACACAAGAAATGCTCCACGGACCTTGGTACACTTCATACTACTACTGCACATATTTCACCTTATGGTTCACCATCTTCAAGTGAAGTTCTGTTTCTTTGTTTCTTTTTTTAAGATGAACCCTTTAGTGCAACTATATAGTTGTGTTTCCTTCTGATAAATTGGCTTGGAAACTATTACAAATGCTGTGATGATCCAGGCAAGTGAAGACTGGCAGGAGGTTTAGTTGCTCCTAGCCAGCTTTCAATACTCCACCTAGTTACTAAATTTGGTAATTGCCTCTCTACATGCAAGGACTCTCGTTAGATATGCATGGCAAAAAGTTTAGTACCCGAACCCCACTCACTCCGAAAAGATATTTAAGTTTGAACCAAATTTTAGGTACATGGCTTTATATATATATATATATTAATCAGTATTATTTTAAAATAATAAAATATAAAATTATATTATAAATAACGATATGAACAAATTTAGGAATTTTTAAATAATATTGAGAGACAATTTATACTTTTTTTGAGGGAAAACTCAAATTTTGATTTAATAAATGGATTTGAACATTTTGGATATTACCCAAAATCTAAAAGGCCTTCCGGCCCGATTTATCTTACAACTTTACAGTCCTGAGGTCGTGTTAATCTGGTTAAAGACTCATAATTTCAACAATGCCACTCCATTTTATCGTGTTACAACTATATATGATGAAAGCAGCTTTTGGGTTGCCTTTCTTTCTGCTTTTTATAGGCTAATACGCGACTGACACTCGCGTTGTTTTCGGCCACGAAAGTGTCATTTCCAAGAATCGAAGGGTGCTTAGTTAGTCCGAACCGAAAGAAAGGAACGAATAAGGAATGAAAAACGAACATCGGTAATATATCATGATTGGATGAAAATTATTTTTATAATTTCTATTAAATAATAGAAGTTATATTTATTTTTATGTTTTGCTACATTTATTATTATTTTTATTATTATTTTCTCAAATATACTAAACACGACCTAAATAATTCGATCTTGGCAGCTCAACCCAAAATTCAAATGTTTTAACAATCACCCAATCTTATGTTTGCATTAGGTAGTTCAAATTTAATCAGATTTTAAATTTTTTAAAATCCATTTAAATATTTTCAGATTAAAAAAATAAATTAAGCTTGAATTTAATATGATTTAGATAAAATTAATAAAAATCAGAAAAGAAATCCTCTAACTACCATTAATGAATCTTATTTTGTGTTTGGTTATGTACATTTCACACCTTAATATCGCACTATACGGTTCTTCTCTGATCTCACTGATTCCATTGGAAAAACATAAACGAGCATTTGGAATTTTGGACAAATGCACAATAAAGGATAATCTAATAAAAGAAACCAATCTTTTAAATAATAGTTCTTTTTTTGAAGGGGTTATTAGGCTAGTCATTGTTAATTTTTAAAGAATCCTACCGATACATTGAGAAATTTGAAGTTTAAAAATTTAATTAATATTAAACTGTTAGAAAATCGGCATATAATACATATCGACTAAAATCGAAGAATTTAAAATAAGATTTGAAAAAGGAAATTTTCTTTACTCGTTAAAAGTTTTGAATTTAATTTGAAGAAAAAATGTTAAATAATATTTAATATTGTATTAGAGGAGTATGGTCTAATAAAGCATGAAGATTATATGAAAATGAACTCAATTTGCGTTGTGGTTAGGATTATAATGAATCTAACCAAATCATTCCTGGCTGGCTAATCTTTTGCCAAAGATTAGGATTCCCCACTTCTCATGTCTGCATCATTTGTAAGCTACCAAGTTGATAGAAACCCTAGCTGACTCTAAGAGGAGTGACATGCACTAAACACGATGCTTAGATTCTGTAGATTAGATTTGTCCGCTTGATGAAAATGCCCAAAGATGCATGAGAATGAGCCAAGAAGGATTCCCCATGCATAGAATTTCTAAAAAACTTCCAATTCGATTTAAAGTTTGAATAAGCTTGTTTACACTAATCTCTTTCGAAAATCTCATGTACCCTCTTCCTTTGCTATTACTATGAGCAGGTCCCATGATACCCAACCTGCATTATAAGATGAAATCAGCCACAAGAATCGAAACATCATATTTGATATGTAGTTTTGGCGAATAGGAAAGTGGCATGACATTACATATGTGTTTAGCTACTGTATATGGATGAATCAGAAACTTATTCTTGGGGATGAAGGGTTGATATCATCCATAGACCTTAGACACATAGCTCATCATTCCCACTCCTGTCAACGTCATCGAATTTCAGTGCGTCAGGATTCGGACTTGCATTGCACATACGTGACCATGTTTAAAGTTCCTGAGGGACGAGTAACCATTTTATATGCAATGAGTGTCCATTAACGCTGATTGGGTTTTAAGTAGACAAACCATGAAATCGATAGCTGATGACGACACCTTTTTTTTTATATAATAATTATGAAATTAATCATTGATTAATGATCTTGTCTGAAAATTTTGGAAATATTAAAGTGGAACGTGAAAAATCATATAGATTAATAGTTTCACGAGTTCTTTGATTTTACGTAATTGTCTCTTTCACAAATAAAAATAAAAACCAATCAAAATAAAAATAACAGATTATACTAAAATTTTGGTAACGCAGATCGGTACTCCTTGTTTATGTTTGTGGGGTCTTCATCCAGATTAATTCTTTTACCGAAGTACAATAGAATTACTCAAGGCTTTACTGAGCCGACACCACTCAACCCTTGACACTATCTCTCAACCTCACTTCCTGTGAAAGATTTTCACACCTAATAACACTACCGACTCGTGTTAACCTCGTCAGCAAATTTTTCTAAATAGCTATTAATTAATGAAAGACAATAAATAAAAACTTCAAGTGTTTAAAGAATTAATAACAAAAACTTAACACACTTAGAAATTCAAACATAACAACTTCCCTATAGACGTAGGTCCTCCAAAAAAGATCTGAAAGTTGTTCCAGTACTGTAGGTTGATTTACGCAAAAACACAGAACAAATTTACGACTGCATAGTCACCAAACAACCCACAATAGTAGTCGCATGTAACACTCCAATCAATTAAGTGTGAGCCACTCTAAGAAGATAATTGTCCAGCGTGATCAACTACCACACGATTGATAAAGAATAGGGCAAAGCACATAGACATTCAACCTCCATACGCAGATTTTAACAGAACCCATCAGTCAACACACCAACGTCTCACCCCTATGCCCAGGCATAAGATAGATTGTGAACTATTAACTTCAATACACCCACCAAAGCATTCCTGTGCACTACACAAAAAAATCAATCGTAGGTTAAATTTTTCACAAACCAAAACAATACCTTCGTATCTTTTCCATAAATTCACTTAATTCTTAATGAAAATTACAACAATATCCCTTCTTCGACTGCATTCACGTAAATCAATTTCATCCATCTTCAAACTTCCAACAATACCCTTTTTAATGCTACATTCACATTAGACAACTTAATTAAAAGAACATTTCAAGCAATATCTTTCATTAAATTTACATCTATGCAAGATATAATTCTATTCTATCTAGAACATTATCTAACTAATTTTTTTAAATTTAAGATAATAAAAAATACTAATTTATAAAAAATATATCAAAATAAAATAAAATAAAGAGATAAATTCAAAATATATTTAATCAACCACGTCACTTCTTCTTTAAAGTTTATATAGATCTGGACACGGGCTCCGATGAGAAATTTGAACCTTAGCAAAACAAGCTCACATGGAAAGGATTCGAGGGTCTAATCTAATCGAGTCTACGAATATGTATACGCTACTCCATTGTCAACTTTACAAGCTCATGTGAAGTTTTAAACTTTTAATTCCTCTTTTTTTAGTAATTATACTTTATTCTGGTTAATTTATTTTTTGTTTTCTCAACATATATATATATATATAGTGGAATTCATCTTCCTCCACTTTCTAAATTAATAATTTTTGAGCTGCCTTCCTTCTGGCTTACATCTTGAGCCGTCGTCACATCATCCTGCCTGATTAGCCTAATCATTGTGCGTTATGGGGTTATGGTCTGGGGGGTCTATACTTAAAAAGACGAGACAAACAGGTTTTATACAATTACAACGCATGGTGCATTTCTCATCTGGCAAATCCACCAGTGAATGCTTTTTTCTGAAACGGCCTTGTATAATGAAAGTGTCTATAGTGGGATACGTCATAAGTGGACCTCGTCGGAGAAAAGCTTGTTTTTGTCACCAAAATGGTTTCACAGTTGCTATTAGATCATCTTCCACATTGCACTCCAGAATTCAACAACAAAATTTAAAGGGTTTACTTAGAATTAATGTTTTAAAAACGGGATCAAAAATTAAACTAATAAAGTAAGAAGTTTATTAATTAAAAATATTGTTAAATAAAAATTAATTAATTAAAAAATTGACTGATTAGTTAATAAATTAATAAAATAAATTAAACCGAAAAATAAAAAATGAAACAAAAATTTTAGACAATTTGTTTAATTTTTTAATCATCGTATGGAATCATTACTTTTGGCAAAGCAGAGGTTATCAAATTAATCATCGCAAGAAACATTATCAATAGTTTATGAAAGAAATAAAATTTTAAAATTTATAACTTAGATAATTTGACATTGCATACTTAAAATGCGTAATTGAATCAAACTATTAAGAGAAAAATAAGTAAATCAAAGTTTCTAGAGTTACAAGTGATTAGATGCAAATTACACATCATTAAGCATCAACAAAATTTAATAATTAAGATAAATTTCACAACATATGCTTGAATCGAACTATTAAAAGAAGAAAAAAAATCAAAGCTTTTAGATTTATAAGTGATTAGATACAAATTACACAACATTAAACATAAATAAAATTTAGCAATTAAGATATTATTCATTCGATTGATAACTGTATAATCGAATCAAGCTATTAAAAGGAGACAAAAAAGAATTAAAAAATCTATATAAAATAATCAAATGAGCCATAATTTATTTTAGGATAATTGTAAAAAAGCACACTTTTCTTAATTATGCAATATTAACCAAAAATTTAAAAAATGAAACTAAAATTTTAACTTTCATTTTTAAAATAGTTCAACGTTAAGTTTTTTATTAATATGGACAAAATTTTAATCTTAATTTATTTTTACTAAAAATTAAAAGTTAGAATATTTTATCGTCACTTTTTAAAGTTTTAATTGATATTACAAAATTGAGTAAAATTCGAAATTTTTATGTATTTAACCTTTTTATTTTAATTAACCTGATTACATGAAGAACAATGAAGGAAGAGAAAAATAAAAGGGATAAGATCATTTCTTTCAGTTATAGTATTCTTAACATCTTCTATTAAATCTCATTAATATATGTATGTAGAATTTACATAAATGTGTGAATGAGATTTAATAAAATAAAATTACAACACTGTAACCGAAAGAGAGGATTTCATATGAAAACAATGATAACACGAAACAATAGCATTTTGGAATGGTTCCAATAAAGATTATTGATGGATCGTGTGTAGTAGAGGAAATTCAAGGAGAGTGAGTGCAGTTTCGTGGTGGATTCCCACTAAGAAGACCCCTCAAATTGGGAAGTAAATTTTGTGCCGGACCGGTGTTTCCACGCTAATCGTGCCGAACATCTCTTAACCTTTGGATTTTGGGATTCCGGTCCATATGTTAAATCAGTGTAGCGCACGAGGACTACCAATTCAACATCCAGAATCTGAGGGCTGTCCTGTCCTAAAGAGGAGGCGGTGATGACGGTGATGATTCAAAGCCAAATTCCAACCCCATTTAACAGGCTTCAAGTGGGATGACAAAATGGTCGTTGTAGACTTCCCACTCACTAAAATCTAAATCAGAATATTTATCACATTGCTACATGCACATAGGAATATAAGGATTCCATCCAAGCAGCTCCAATTTGTCGGGATTCTTGGTGTGAAGAATTTCTCCTATTTTTTTTGATGAGATTCTTCTGTTTTTTTGCTTCTTCTTCTAAGTCCAATTTGCCTTATTCCATGAGTCTCTACCTTCTCTCGTAGGGGTAGGAATCTCTGCCCACTACTTCATCTAGTTATCTAAGAATTTGTTAAATTTTATAAGATTCGTCCAAATAAACTAAGCATATACAAACTCAAACAATGTTCCATCCTAAAATTAATTAGTGATAGGAGGATTAACTCATTAAGCTTATATACATGTTTAAGGTCATATATTCTTTCTATGTGGGACAGACTACCATATTAATTTTGTAAGATTAGGTCAACATAAACTGAACATATATAAGCTCAAATGATGTTCCATCCTAAAATCAATTGATTATAGGAGGAGTAACTCACCAGATTTATATGCATGATCAAAGTCATATATTTTTTCTATATGTGACACACTCTCACTTATATTTCAACACGTCCCTCTCACGTGTAGGCTAATTTAAGGCCCAACATATAACACAATCTATCATGTTAAGGTGGTGACGATCAACTAACCCAAGAGCAACTTATTCTAATAAGATATGAAATATCATGCTAAGAATTCTTGTTGGTTTGGTCCATAACCAACAGGAATCCTTTTCCAAAACGGCAATTATTCTGAAATACACATACAAACACATGATCAACATATAAATGCAAACGACAAAGAGTTTACCAAACAAACACACTCACTAGAGTTTAAACCATTCATTTCATACCTATCTTGCACTTAAAAGGTGCATGGCTCAGCCGAATAAGGTTACCATTAAGCCTGCTTTCCTTTATGATAACGTATAGAATGCTCTAATTGGGGGTTGGGAAGAGCAGAACCAAAAAGGTTGAAGAAAACAAAGAAAGAAAGATGCTTAAGCAACTCTTAACAAATTAAAAATCATTGGAAGTTTACGAAGTAATGGCAGAGTAGGCTCGAACTACTATACAAATCGTGCTAAAGGAATGTGTTATATACCTTACACATGTCTAATCGGGACCGATCTTTCAAATCAAGTTCGTCACTTGCAATGTGGTGGCATTGTTTCTCCCATCGGGACCAACTTGACCTGTTTACAAATTGACATGAACATTGCAAGTCAGTGTTTCGTGGAGTTTATGAGCATCAACCATCAAGTGCAAGTTGGTTTTATTTCAGATATTTGTTTGGTTTTGGCGTAAAGAATTACTAATTTTATGCCAAAGAAAACAAGAAATAATAAATAAATAAAATTACATTAAGCTTTTGTTTCTTTTCTCCTTACACTCCTTTAAATAAAAAAAAAGAAAAGGAAGCGCTCAATATGAAGTGCTCGTGTATACAAAGGAGACGATTGGTTTAAGCATGAGAATGAATATAATCATTATAATTATTATAATGATTAGTTAAAAAATGAATAATTTCTTATAATTTGGTTACTTCAATCGGTTTGGACCCTAATTTTGAGCTTTAAAATTTAGGCCAATTTTAGTACATGTCTAACATTTTTATTTCATTTTATGACCTATTAGGTGATTGTCATATTTGCAAAGTTGCAAACTTACCTTATATACCTAGAGTTAGAAGTATTAAAAAATACAAACTTTTTTTGTTTTTACGTGATCGATTTAGTTCGGGTTGGTTTGGTAAAAAATTTTGCCTATACCACACCTGAACTGATATAATCAGTTTTTCAATATTCAAAACCAAACCGACCATCCATCACCCTTCACACCAACCCGTTTCACTCGATGTCTTTAGTTTGACAGGTCAGTTTTGATTTTTTCGAATTTTTTACCCACTCCTACTTAAAAGTATAAGCATGAGGACAGACACAAATAGGCATTCAACGGTGGATGAATATGAATTGGCTTTGAAATGGTTGAATTTTAACAAAGCTGTTGATAACACATTCCTTTAGCACGATTCCTTTACCACCGCCAGAAGGGAAAGCTTCAAGTCCGTCTGATTCTCTTCACATGTCACTACAACAGTAATCTCTTTTTGCAGGCGTGTTCAGAACAAGGACAATTCTA
>JAOQMS010000002.1:1981017-2009224 GCA_027563885.1 Erythroxylum longipes | reverse complement strand
TCCAATGTGATTATATGTTATGTGAAATAATGTGATGCATGAATTGAGTGAACCATCGATGATGGTTATCTCATTGAATTCGCAAAACTCACCAAAATTGCAACGTGTTCTTTTTAGGACCGAGAGACGACTCTATCGAGTGAGAGGCTCTATGTGATTTTTGCAAGAGAAGTCATGCCTCAAAGGTCGGTCAGCTGGAATTTTTGGACAGATTAGTTAGATTGTAAATATTTTCCTCATTCATGTAGTACTACTGTATTTGGTTTTGACGATGTACATATGGGAATTGTTGAAAGTCATAATGTAGACAATCGGGTTTTTATGAAATGAAATGAGGAAAGAGTTGGTTTTAAAATATTGCAGTTTTCTTATGATGCTTTATAATGAATAATGATATGATGCCATGTGAAGTTAATGTAGTGATTGAACGTAGCTCACCCTTATCGTAGGATATGTACCGGAATGACCTTCGGGCGTCCCGGTGTGCACCCCGCAATAAGGGCGTGCTACACTTATTATTAAGCTTAGGTATAAATAGGTTCGTTAAGGTTATTGTAGGGGAATTAACTATTATTTATGGATTGTGCCACTGGCCATAGTGAGGTTTATTCCTCTTGTTCTTGTTTCAACATGATTCAATAATTCACTTATCAATTTTCCTAGATTGTGGCGTGTTTGTTTAATTCAACCTTCTTGGTTTTTGTTCCGATCATATAGGTTGCTTGAATCACGTATTCGTGAGGTCTAGTAAAGATTGAACTTTGCATATCCTCTTATTTTTATTTTTATTTAATTTTGTTCTTCTTTGTCCTTCCTTGCCAAAACTTCCAAACATCCACAAACCCATCAAGCCGACAACACTGTCATTAACTTCCCAGGATTTTTAGACAACCCTTCATCGAATCACCTCCGTGCATATGTGCGTCACCTAAGGCCTCCCAATTTTAAGTATGTACTCTCTTTTGGTTTAGGGTTCTTGTATATGTAAATGGTCTATGCATGTGTTTTTGTGTACATTTGGAAGTTTATATGGAAGATTTGGAATGGCTTATATATGGTTTAGGTGTTGTCCTGTTTCCTGACAGCAAGGGTAGGTCCTTGTTTGTGTTGTGCCAGAAACAGTGCCATTGGATGTTGTTAGCAAGACATGTATGCCTTAAAATTAGACATCCTAAGGAAAATTTTTCATATTTTTAAGCATTTTTTTTGTTTTTCTACATAAAGTTATGCAGTGCAAACTTAGGCGTTGAATCTGGAATGTTATGTGTAATACAGTAGTTGCAGGAGAAAAATGTTTTGGGTGCCTTATTGTTGTCTAAATTTATCAAGGAAATTTTTTTTTGAAAGCTAAGACATAGATGAAGAGAATGGCTCCTTTCTTGCCCCATAATTCACAGCCAATTATTACAGTTTATTCTCCGAAGTTGATGCACATTTCAGGAACCTCCAGGGGACAGTCCATTTTTGTGTGACATAACTTTTATTACAGACCTCTTGTTCCAATGATATTTGGTGAGCATTTAGATCTCATTAAGAGGAAGAGATAGCAACTTGAATCACTAAATTCTGAGGTCTGTAGCTCAAGTTATGATTTTTTTAAGTTAGTTAGTTATTGTTCATTTGGTCTACCGGAATTTCCGCTTAAGTTAGGAAGAGATAGCAACTTGAATCACCAAATTCTGAGGTCTGTAGCTCAAGTTATGATTTTTTAAAGTTAGTTGGTTACTGTTCATTTGGTTTACCCGAATTTCAGTTTAAATTAGGAAGAGATAGCAACTTGAATCACTAAATTCTGAGGTCTGTACCTCAAGTTATGATTTTTCAAAGTTAGTTGGTTATTGTTCATTTGGTCTACCCGAATTTCAACTTAAGTTCACTTTTTCTTCAATGCCTATGAATGGTTCAAATGTGGTTTATCCTTGATTATTATGCTTGGTTATGAGTCCTAACTCATGTTTCAAGCATTTAGCTCCGTAAATATTAATTTAGCACGCTTGTACATTTCTCACGTCAAGTTGAGCTGCTCGCGCAAGCATGCGACACTGAATGACACGGCTCACTGAACGTGCTACCTTGGCCACAACTCACTATGACTATGCATGCCTCGAGGGGACGTATGTTTCGGGGTGTGGTAGTTTGTATATCATCCAATTCTTAGCTATACTCAATATAACTTAAGTTTTTAAATTAAATGATCTTTTGATAAATTTTATTGAAATTAAGGACATGTTCCATATTTCTCTTTTTTGCTATCTATAATATGTTGATGCTGCTTCCTTTAATAGCTATATCAAATGCTTGACTTTATTATTGACTTCTGATGTAGCGTGGTGCCACCATGGCTCTTGGTCACTCGCATCTGGAAGCATGTGAATTCATGTTTAGTGAGCTTTCTTATTATATGGATGAGGTTTCTTTTGAAACTGAGGTTAATCCCAAGTAGAAGGTACGCCTGTATCTTAAATTACTGAAAATTTCCTTTTTATTTCCAACAATGTGCTCGTTGCTATATTAAGTTTGAGGCAGTGCACCAAATAGTGCTGACAAACTGTAGGGAAAGTTTTTAGGAGTAATGTATTGGTCTCACTCTTTACAGAGAAGTTAATACACCAAAAGAGATTTCATGTTCAAATAATAGGACAGGAAATTCATGTGCATGATGTCCATTTGACATCTTGAAAAAATTATATTTATGGAATAATAATATCATCAATCATTGACTGTTTGACACAGATAATGTGGCCTTTTTTTTCAATGTTTGCACCTCAATTTGATGTCAATCAATACATTTTAGTAAAACACGGAAATGCAGAATGAAGAAGTATTATTATGCTTCTATTCTCAAACTTCTATTCCTACATGGTTAACTATTATCTTCTTCCCATATGCAGAGTCAAAAATCATGTTGCGAAGAACTACATATACACATTGCAAATATAGCGAGTCTATGCATCCAAGAGGATGCTCCAAAAAAATCTTATGCATCCGTAGTGAGTCTATGCTCAGAACAATTTTCAATTAAATTGATTCCCGTGAATAGCATCTTCATGTGCATTGATTCTTATATTAGGATAAAGTGGCCAAGGGGAGTTCAAGAACCACTAGGGTTTACGTATCTACTAGTACTACAAAATTGTCTCCAAGCAAAACAGAGAATCAGGCTGCAACTACAATAATAACTCCCACAGAGCTAGAAGCAATGGTGCTGAGTGGCAAAGAGAGACCTGAAACTAGCAGCATTACTGAGGAAGGTATATTGTTTTATGTTTGTTTTACATTTATCAATGTGTGCCTTTTTGGTAATTGTGATGGTTTTTATTTAAAAATTACTTTAAAAGATGGTTTGTGTCTCTAATTGTATGTCCAATAATCTGCAACAATGAACTGTACATGTTATACAAAAGAATATTTTCTATGCTGTTACTCTGAACTATTAATTGGAAAATTAAATCTGTAAAAGGTTCAAAATTCTCAGCAATCATGCAGAGTTGTATTAAATATTCAGGAAATGTCACTTTTTATGCTTTCCATAATGATGGTTCTGAAGCTAAATCCATATGGCGTTGTGGGTGTAATTATTAATCCTTTATGTAGAGCCACTGAAGGAATTACATTTCAGAATGCCATAACATGCATTAGATTGGTATAGCAACAATAAATGTTTCGGGCTTTATCTAGGCACCAACTAATATGTGCATGACTTTGTTATTACCCAAACCAATATTTTCATTATTCCAAAAGGTTATTTCAGAAAGTTTAAGTGACCTCTGTGAAAATTATGACTTATCAGGGATAGTGTTTTGGTGAGTTGTTTGGAAAAGTTTTTATTTACAACCATAAGCATTTAATCTGAGTTGAATCGCCTTTTGTACTTTGACTTATAAATGACTTCCAAGTTGATAAATTTCACTTCAGATAGTCAATTAAGACTCATTCGTATTTATGTTGTTTGTTTTTCTTCTTGATGAAGTTGTTTTTTCTAGATGCAATTGGTTCAACTTCTTGCTTCTCTTTGCTCTCTTTGGTGCATATTGAAGGAAAGCTGGGGTTAAGGCCAATACTTGTATTAGAATTGTTTAGCTCATGAATTCAAAGATCCTTTGTGGCAATTATACTTATAGACTATGATTTATTCTCAAAATTGACTAGTGTTGATTTGTATTCAAGATTGTAACCCATGAATACACATTTATATATAACCTGGTTTCTTTTTGTCCATTCCACCATGAGTTTCTCATAGCTTCATTTACATTACAGTTTCATTTACATTTTCACTTTTGCTAATATTTTCCCCCCATAATGTCATCTCCGAAAAAAATAGAATTTCAATGTTCTTGTTTTTGTCCATACCATTATAAGAAGTTTCATGACAATTTCAAGAATTAAAAATTTCTCATTTTGGCAAAAACATATCTTTTAACATAAGGATTCATCATTTATAGACAATACATAATCAACAAAATATAAAAAAATTACATAATAATAAGAGTATAAGAAAGAAATTGCCAATTGTCAGTAGGAAGCAAAATATGCACCTTGTCGATAAAGATGTACAAATTAACTTATTATTTTGTATTTACAAAATATGCCTCCTGCACATGAAGCTAGACAATCACATGTCTCAATGAAACCACCTATATCTGCACTATCGTATTTAACATTACTGTTTTGTCATGAGTTATTTATCATCACATCGCTCACACCATGTGGTTGTTGTGCCTATAAGAATCGTAAAAAAATAGTATCATTAGTGAATTGTGAATAAGTTACTAAACATAATGTTGTTAATAATAGTAATCTGGCAAAAGATAAATACCAATTGGGAGTAGGTCATGTCCATAAAAAATGGAACACCTTCAATAGAATTTGTTTGACTTGAATTGGCAGAGACAACCTATCATAAAAAAGTTAAAGAGTATATAATCAAAATGCTAGACTAATTGTTAAAACATTGAATCTTTTTTATTAAAAAGTACACATGTAAGAGACATGGAATTCAAGAAAAAAATTTACAAATAGAACCTCAAGATTAAATGGTAATGTTGGTGCTGCAATAGAATTTGTTTGACTTAAATTGACAGAGACAACCTATCATCAAAAAATTTAAAGAATATATAATCAAAATACTAGACTAATTGTTAAAACATTGAATCTTTTTTATTAAAAAGTACACATGTAAGGGACATGGAATTCAAGAAAAAAAAATACAAATAGAATCTCAAGATTAAATGGTAATGTTGGTGCTACAATTGTAAGATTTGCCTGAGTCTGAACTTTTTTGGTTGATTTCCTTTCTTTCATAGCCTTCTCCAAGTTACCCCTCAATCTTTTACCTTAAACAATTTTCTTCTTGATTTTGATTCCTTTAATTTCAATATTGTTCTTTTCATAAATTTCAATCTCATTTTAGTTTAAGTGATCTGTTATAACACTCAAATATTGAACCATCTCTTCACCTTGTAATCTAAGATTGGAGTTCTCAATCGACTGTTGGACAGTTGATCCATTACCTTGTAGTCTAGCATCGACGATTTCCAACATCTTTAAAAAACAATCTTTAACAATTTTGTAAGTCTCTTCACTCCCAGATGCTTTTGTAACCAATTGAACATATAGCCCACATAATTCTTTATACAACATACTTTAACATATCTTGGGATCCAAATTGCTTATGCTAATTCTAGAATTTTCAGCTCCCACGAATCCAAGTTTTACTTTACATGTCCATCTTTTCAATATGTACTGAATTGGGATCTTCATGATATTTTCAGAGTAAAAACTTTCAAAACATGAGAACATAAAATAATAACAAACTCAAATTTTTTTACAGCTACAATCAACTTTTCCATTTGATGAATCATAAGTAACTGTATAGTAATAGTTCTTCTTATGATGGGTAATTTGATATTTTATGACTAATCCAACCTCCCCAAAACTTTCAATACAACAATTACGAGACTTACACCACTCATTTTGAAAGTACTTAAACACCTTAAAAGTATAAATACTTGCTGCATGTTTCAAAGTTTCAATTGGATACAATAACGAGGGAATACTTGTACTTGATTTGAAATCAACCTTTTAACTCTTCATATATATGATCTTCAAGGAATCTTTCAAAGTGATGAAAAAACTCCTCAAATTTGTGTTGATAACTGACATACCTTTTTACAACACCATTCATGCTCTCACTTCTTTGTGTTATCATCATGTCTGCACAAAACATATGTCTTCCATACACTAAAGACCAATTTTCTTTTATCCCAAACATGCGCCTCAACCAATTATTGTCTTCAAGTCCGTATTTGAGCAACATCTCATTTCATGCATTTACGAAATCTTTCTTTTATTTAAAACATATATGCATGAGCTAAAATCTCTAACAAAATCTTTGAATTGAGAGAAAACACCACTTAAATGGATGACCGCATTTTGATAAATGTGCCAAATACATAAGCGACGATGAGTTTCAGGCCATCTTAGTACTAGAGCCTTTGTCATTGCTGCATCTTAGTCTGTAAGAATAGTTTTAGGTCTTTTATCAGACATAGCTTTCACAAAAGTATCAAATAATCATTCGAACGTGAGGGATGTCTCATCATATAACAATGCAACACCAAAAAGTGTAGTCTGCTTGTGATGATTGACACCTACAAGTAATGCAAGGGGACAACCTTCATTGTTCTTCCTGTAAGTTGTGTTAAAACAAACCAAATCACCAAATTTTGAGTAATCTGCTCTAATCTTTGCATCTGACCAGAAAATGTTGGTTATTAAATCATCTTCATCAACTTAGATAGCATTAAAAAATTCAGATCATCAAATTGCATTTTATGCAAATATTCCAGAACACCTCCTATATCCCCTCTTTTCGCATCTCTCATTCTTTTAAACTGTAAGTAACTTCTGTAGTCATCTGGTATGCAACCTAAATTCTCTCGACCACCTACTTGCCTAACCATGACATCATAAGATGCCTTTGGCAGGATTCCTATGTCATTTTCCATTTCAATTTGCATTGCTGTAGATAAACTTATCTTTCAGTAATATCTATATAATTGTGTCTTGTTTGGACTTAGAGATAGTGATTATGCTCCTCAATAAACTGAAACACATAAATTTTTTCGCTTCTTTGACAGTTAACTCTCATTTTAGCTTCACAACCAAACCTTGTTTCAGGGCGTGCTACTCTTATGTGCATATCTCGTTTTTCTTTTCCTCGTTTACCTTTAGCACTACAACAAAACATTCTGTCAATGGAGTTTCCAGATTTATCTTTGTGGTTTCTGCTTCTCCTTATCCCAAACTCGACTTCTTTAGCATAGGCCAAATAGAACTGGTAAGCATCTTCTTCTGTCTCAAACTCCATTCCAATTTTTGGTATTAATTCTTTAGATACAAGTGAGTGGATGGCTTGCACATCCTGATTACTGTTTAAATTCACGACAGCTATAAGCTCATCTTCACCTTCACTCCTGCCAACTTCATTACCATCTTTAAAATTTAACCAACGATAAGAAAAAGATACACCCGCCATAAAATTATTAGCTTTGATCCTAAAGCAAAAACCTAAAAAAAAGTAAAAAAATTGAAAATTGATACTTCACTTTTATGATATAGAGAAACACTAAATGTAGAATTCACAATTTAATTAAGAAGTAAAAATGAATCCTTTAGCATTAAACTTAAATAAATACCTAACTACTGGTGTTAAACAATTTCTTTAAAAAATGTTTGGTTTCTGTATTTGACATTTCACATGTTGGTAAACTAGAAACAAAAAAGAAAGGAAAAGGAAAAGGCATCAGCCTCGCTGAAGCTAGGTAATAGTCAATTGATACATATCAAAATTGAGTTTTATTAGAACATCTTATTGTGATGGAATAGGGTTGAAAGAAATTTATTGAAACAAAAGATCCGAACTATCACTCGCGAGCACTGAAACAATTTGTTTTTTAAGAATTAAAATAAAAGTTACTTCCTTTTTTCATCATAATCGATTTAAGTGTTATTGTACAAAAATCAAGTTTGAATGTGATATGGAAGAGACGTCACTTAACACATTTGGATTTACATGAAAAACTCAACCAATCTCATTAAAGTATTAGATTATACAACATAAAGTCTATTGTTATAGAAAAACATGCACTTTGGTTTGGTAATTGAACTAAAATTAAATTAAAATATATGGAATATAACTAAGTTCATGAGCATCGGACAATGACAGTAATGTAGGCTTGGCTTACAGCATTAATGTCTGTGCTTGTGAGACCACATCCTATTCCTACCAAGCTCCACGGAGTTGGAACAGACTAATTGATACAAAGGATTTGAACCCGTCTTAAAAACTTGAAGCCTATTCATAAAAGAACACTTTTCCCACTCTACCAAGAAAACCATTATGTAGACGCAAATCGTACCTTGACGACAATCCGATACCACCAAATGTCAAAGGCTTTTAAAAAAAAGATGGAAAAACATATGGTACCAAAGTGATTATCTTTTTTGCAAAATCTAACCAGAAATTCATTACCCGGAATAGACCACTGCTTTTTTTTTATTGGCTACTCGATGCTTTAACAATAAACCATCCTATGAATGTTCAAGTGGAGGTAGTAGAGACTTAGTTGAATATAAAATTTCACAGATTGGCGCACGTAATGATGATATTAGTTTGGTTGGGTTTGTAACAAGATACATACTTCTCTAGAACTTTAGGGCAATTGAAGACAAAATGTAGTATGAAAACTGAAGATTAATTAGAGGCTAAGAGGGAATCTAGCCAGAGAATTACTAACGCAAATCCTCTGTATCAGTTCACCTAATAAATACCCTTTCATGTAGTTCATCTAATAGATACCCTTTAAATCAAAGAATATTAACAAGCTTCTACACAATTACAACTACAAAATTGACCCAACATTACGCATAATTAAGCAGACAAGGAACTTTAATTTCATTACCTCTATACCGAAATGGAAGATCCCGAGACCGACCCATTAAAGATAGTTATTTGCAGGGCAAAGATTATGCACATTGAGATACAACATCGCTCCATTGCTCTCCTTAATACTCTGCTCCTTGTCCGAGATTATGCTCAACGAAAACAACCGCATTGCCTCACCAACAACCAAAACTCCCAACAAATTCAGAAACTTGTCATCTTCTGCAAGCAATAACACGTTTTTGATAATAAACCAGAAGAAAAATTACCCGACCCCTATAAAGGAAAATTCCCAAAATTGAACAAAAAAAACTAGAGTAATTACCCAAGAAAAGCAAGAAATTTGACTTTCCCGATGATCCAAAAACGAGAAAATCTAGAAGGGATCCAAGAAGGGAACCGTAGGAAGACTAAGAAACAAATGGAAAGAGTTGAGACGGGAAGCAAAATCCGTTCCAATTTGTTTCCAACAAATGAAGGAATTAAAATTTGCCCATGATTTGAACACTAATTCGTTTGTTTAATCATAGGCAAATTTAACAAATTTGAGAAGGATATCATCCAATCACTAAAGAAACGAAAACAGAAGATACTTAGAGATGGAAAACAAAATTACGAAGCTTTGTCTATAAAGAGCATACCTTAGCGTTTAAAAATCCCGAAGAAAAAGACTTCGTAAATTAACTGAAAAGGAGGATAGAAAGAGTTAAGAAGATTTGGCGTAAAATCGAAGAAATAAAGGCGGGAAGCAAAATTAAAGTAACGAGGAAGCATCGGCTTGGTTTGGGCAAGAGTAAAGCCGAGACGTTGGGCTTAAAACATCGTCGAATTAATTACGGGAATAAAATAGGAACAGAGATTATATAACAGGTGATTTGAGTCCGTCTTAAAAGACCCAAAAATTCAAGACTGTTTGATTTCAATTTTCAAAGAAATGAGACCAAGCCACTCTATATTTAACTCTTACGATTCTTGTTTAGAAGTGTACTTATATTTCTGCGGAACTGCAGGAAGCTTGACTTTGTTTTCGAAGTAGTTGACTTGGTGTGGGGCTCCAAGCATTAAAGTCACCGTCGCTGACTTGTTATTTCTACAAATTAAGTGTTGTTAATCGTGTTACAAATCATTTATCTTATTGGAAAATGTAGAGAAAAGTTCTTTCGAAAACTCGAGTTTTGAGTTGTCTCTCTTGGTTAGACTCAAATTTTGAATATAACAATTAAAAATAACATCATTGATCAGCCAAGTTTTGAATTGCCTAAACATGAATGATCTCAAACAAAGATTCCAAATTTTAAATTTGAATGAGCTTCGAGCCAAATGAAACCTGATTAATTATTGAGTCAGGGGGGACCTAAACCACTTCCAAACCTACTTGTACTTTGCACCTGAAGAGTTGATACCATGGAAATAATGCCTTCCACGAGTGCCATGTTTCTTTACTTCAACTATCTGCAATTATCAGTTTCGTCTTTACGTAAGAAAGGAAAGAAATAAAAAGACGGAGGGTAAACCTACACCTACAAGTATCTTCCTACCAAGTTTATCGTCACAATTTTCCAACATCAGTTTAAGAAAACTAGATGGAGATGTAGAGTTTGATGTGGTTTGGTCTTTAGCAAGTTTAGGAAATTAAAAAAACATACCACGTCGGTCTGTTCTGGACCATGTGCATATATACTAACTAAAGCATCCACTAACATAAATTTCGGATCATGCAACATATACGTGGACTTGGCAAGAAATGGAAAGCAAAAACAGTGGACAAAAACTTCCCAAAAGGTCATTTTTCTTGACTGAACCTAATCTTAACTTGTTAAAGCTTCTTAATCGATTTAACATCTTTGAAAGTAATAAGAGAAGTTGTAATTTTAGTTGGAAATATGATGCCAACCCTACCTTTGATGACTATGTGTTGATGGCTTTACGAGCCTTTTTAGTTACAGAGAAAGAAAAGGTTTGAAGCCTATCCATTCATTGAAGACACCACGTTGCAAGTGAACATTAAAGAACAGTTTCTATCAGTATATATTCATGGACCAGCGTAGTCAGGAAGCAGCAGAATCATCACTTTCTTTAAAACTTTCCTGCATAATTTTTGACCATACGAGTAGTTCTTTTCCATGTTTTGGCTCGGCAACTAGCTAGCTAGCACACAGTTTAGTCGACCTTTTCAATGATTATACCAAGAGCCCACCAAAAGCTCTTCTTCTTTTTCCTTCCATTAATCTTGTCTCTTTTTGTGATCAAAGAAGGAACAAAAAGAAAATCATGAAATCAGCATTCGTAATTGGTTTGTTTTTGTAATAGAAAAAAGGAAGATTAAAAAAAAAGAGGAGTTGAGGCAGAGTCAATGCAGTGATGTGTGTAAATACTTTTAATTATTATTAAACTATTATGAAGAACCAAAGTTACGTAACCTAATCAGTTGCTGTAGTTGGTCACCTAATGGTTATGAAATAAACAAAAACTACCGTTTAATATAATCTAAACTGGTGGTCAGATAAATGTCAAATCCAACTGCTATATTAATTAAACTAAGTAATTCTTAGACAACTTACTTTCACAAGAGAGATGGAGGCCAAAGCATGTGGATAAACAGTTCAGCATTCTTGTTTTACTCAAAAACACCTTCCTGACTCCTGAGACATGCTCTGGCCTGTCAAACACTCAAACCCTTATCGGGTTTATCTCATCAAGAAAAATATTATAAATGCACCCAAAGTATAGATTCAAATTTGTACTAATATTTATACTTATCATTCAACCTTGTCCCTAATCAGTGCGGACAGGTTGACTAACTTTGCTCTTACTCTCTCGCTTGAAGTTCATTATTTTTTGATTTCTCCTCATGATTATATGGTAATTTTGATAGCGGATTTAGTTGGGGTTTCTTTCTATTGAATTGTCGCTAATTAGAGCTGGCGGCCTGTTCCTTTGAAAAAAAAAATAATACTAGTTTCTGTATTTTATGTCTACTCCTTCATTTGGAGGCTCCCTCCTAATAAATCCAAGCCTCACCCTCTTGCAAGTTTTTAAAACTTGAGAAATATAATTCAAATAAGTAATTTTAAAAAATCGGACAAGAAATTAAAATAATAAGATAATAAACTTAAAGTTTAAAAAGTTAAACTGGTGTTAAATTACCATAAAATCAGTTAAAGATTGAATAAAATTAAAAAATTTAAAATATAATTAAAAGAGAATGTCCTAACTCATCGAAAATTTGAAATTTAATTAAAAAATCGGTAAATAAGAATTGTTTGTTGTATTTTAATTTATAAAAATTAATTAATTTATGAAATTGACAGATTAATTAATAAATTCAACATTTTTTAATAATAAAGGTTATTAAAGTAAATTATATATAAAAATTACAAATTTAATCGAAAAATCAATGATCCACAATTTTTATAGTTAAATTAATTGAATATTCTAATTAATTAAAAGGCAATCCTATGTCATAAAAGTTGAAGCCAGGGATATACAGCAGGTCATTGAAACGCTTCACTAAAACCCTAAATTTGTGGAATTCCTACGCTTATAGTTGCAAAACATTGTAACCCATTAAAACATACATAAACACCAACTCTTTGGAAAGACAGTCAGACACAGGACCTATGAAAGGGTTTGCTTATTTTAACGTTAAAAGATGAGCTGTAGTCTAACTAAAATGGGGGAAGTCTACCGTTTAAGTACAATGATACATCAAACACTGAGTGAAGTTTTATTAGAAAGGAAGCCTGGTGTTATGGGTAAGCTAAGGAATCCTCCATTTTTTTGGCATTCATTATCTATTTATTCTTTCGAAAGACCTGAGGTTGTAACGAATATTTAGTACTGGATGTGTCATAAAATGAAATTATGTCTAATTTCACTATTTTTTATTTTTCCTTAATTTTAGTTTATACTTTAAATGAAATATTTATAAGCTATTAATAATAATGTAATTACACTTTTTATGGGTAATATTTATTAATTTCTTCATAACTTCTTTATTCGTTAGGAGTAAGGCTGCGTAGTATTAGACCTCTCAAATTTTGAGTTTCAGCAAAATTTTTACCGAATTATTGCTAATGTAATTGTTTACACTTTTTATCGGTAATAATAAAATTGTTGTTGATGTTATTGTTTACACTTTTTAAATAAAATATTCATACGTTATTAATAATAATGTAATTACAATTTTTATGGGTAATATTTATTAATTTTTTTCATTTGTGTTAATTGGAAATAATTTCTCTATTCATCAAAAATAAGATTGTATAGTACTAAACTTCTTAAACTTCGAGTTTTAACAAAATTTTTACCGAATTTTTCTTGATGTTATTGTTTACACTTTTTATCGGTAATAATAAAAAAACATTGAGTTTTTAAATATTTTAGTAAATACAATTTTATTTATTTTAATATTTTTGAACATTCTTATTTAAAATTTTATAATTATATTAATGATTAATATTCATTATTAAAAAATTACTAGTTCAATAATAAATTACATTATGGAAAAAACTAAAAAAATTGTATAATTTTAATGAATTATAAAAAAAATATCAATTTACCTAATGAGTTTTAGTGGGACCAATAATAATGGAATCGTGTGGACCCTTTCAATTAAAGTCACTGACGCCAATGCCGCTTTGGTGGAGTTTGGCCTGAGGGACCAAGTTGGCTTTTATTTGCGAAAACGAGAAATGTCAAGTTTTAACTAATATTTGACAAAATGGGCATCCAAATTCAAAGCTGTGATTTATAAGCTATGTTTGGTCTCATCCTCCGCGGTAAGATCAAATTTGTTATATCTTTCATGATCTCACATCAGACAATTATAAAAATATACTCTACATTAGACAAGTATGAGAGCATTCAATAATTTATAATAGTGTACAATCCTTCTCTTTTGAGCTAACTTTTAGGAGTGAGTTAGGCCTTTCTAACATAGTATCAGAAACAATTTGCCTCAATAGTTTAGGGCAATACTCAATTATATCCCTTTGCTTAAAATATTCATCAAATATCCAATCTTGTTCTGAATTGAGGAGAGTGTGCCAAGAATCTCATCATTTTTTATTAAATTTTATTTACATATTAATGTAAACCGTAAATTTTATATAAATACATAAATAAAATTTAATAAAACATGATTAAAACAGAATAAAGTGGAATAGAAGATTTAACGAGCCTACAACCTATTAATTTATTTTGTTTCTTGTGGTCGAGTTTGAGATATTACTTAATTTAAATATTTAATACTAAGCTTTTTAATGAAGATACTGACTGATTTTTGAAAGCAGGTGTTTCTATTAATAGAATTGGCATTTAAAGTAAAAAACAAGAAAGATCAACAACCTCAACCTGTCCCCTCAATTTTTAAAGTTGACTTTAGACGGAAGTTTCCTTCCGCTTTGTTTTGCTCAGGTTACAAATTTTAATTTTTAACTTTACGTATGAATTTATTTTAATAATTTTTATTATTAAAAATTGATCAATTTATTAATTGATCAATTTATTTTTATAAATTAATTAATTTTTATAAATTAAAATAATATAATTAATTTTTATTTAATAATCTCCTTTCAATTAATTATATATTTAATTCTTTAATTTTATTTAATTAATTTTATAATAGCCTAATTTCAGTTAAACTTTAAGCCTCTTTTTTTTTTCCCCCGAACAGAGGAGTCCGCAATCACTATATTTTAGATGCGCATTGTGTAAATCTCTAAATTGACATAATAGTCTACAAATCAAGCCAATTAGGTACTCCGTACTAAATAAGTCATATACGACAAGCTCAATCGAAATAGTATAAATAAAAGAATCTAAATGCAGGACCTTTTAATTTCATATATCATCATTCTACCAATTCCACTACCCTTTAAAGGTAAAATAGTATATAACAGCCTTGCACGTAAAGTCCAAATTTTTGTATCGTTGAAGTTACCATAACTAGGGTCTTTTAACCATACTTCATATGACTAAGCATGAAATTGATTGAGAAAGGAATCGCACACGTTTGTTGTATTGTTTAATGCAGTACGAACTTGTCAAAGTAATAAAAGCCATGGAAACCCATTTCTATGTCTAATGATTTAATTGCAAAAGAGTACGAACAAGTTAATCCCAATAATTAATTTGAATGATTTAATACGAATTCCATTTTTATATTTAATTGCAAGAGTTTGATGTGAAAAATACCAACATAATAATTACGCTTAATTAATTATATTCCATTTAAATTGTACCTGTTTCTTCCTAATTTTAAGCAGAAAATAACTGAATTTCAAAATTCCAAATACGTTGGAAGTTACATTAAATCAGTATCTTAGGCTTGCGGTGTGACGCGTACTAGGATTATAGTTTATACGGATAAGAACACAAATTTAAGAATAATTAATAAATATTAAAAAAAACATAACCTGCCGTTGATAGTCCAATAGAAATTAAATTTATTATTATTAAAACTGTTGTAATGAAAAAATAAACAAATAAAAAGAAAAAGAAAAAGACAATTATATTATAACGATGCCCAACCGGTTCATTTGATGTTCAATCATCTCTTTAAACGCTGGTGTGTGTGTGCGTGTTCACTGTCAGTGTTTAATCTTGCCCGTTAGAAATCGAACACAATCCTTGGATTTTGAAGTCATTGCCGTGTTAGATGTTACGTTGACGACCACCTGGTTTTCCAATGAATTGGTTCTGCTAACCTACGAATCAGTTCTGCGAAACCGAAGACCATTCCTCAGTTTTACTCGTTTTCTGTCCTCATTTGATTTTGCTTCGGTGGAAAAAAGATTTGGAGGGAGATTCCAAGTTTTAGAAGCGGTTTCTTTTTCTTTCTTTTTTCTTTTGGCATTTGAAATGCAGAAGAGGCAGCGATTTTTCGTGGTGTTGAAGCCGATCGGAAAGTCTCCGGTTATTTGATGGAATCGACGCATTTTAGCGTCGGAGTTGCCGGCATTTCATGGAGGTATTAACTCGGTGTAGGCCATGTATCGTACGTAAGTTAGATGCTAAGCTCAGATTTGCAATCGTTGTCTTCGAGGTGAGCTCTTCTTCTCTCTCTGTCTAGTTCTTTTTCGGAATTCCAATTGATTCCTAGTTTTCTTTTGATTCATCGTGCTCTTAAAACTGTAAGATTTAGGGTTTAAGCTGAGCTATGGATGGTGATATTTCCGTCTCATTTTGGTTCTCAACAATCTGAGATTATAGAAAGTAAATTTGGATTTTGATCGTATGCTCGGGAGTAATCTCGTGGGTCTTATAGGTAGACATGGGGTTAGGGTTTATTTGTCTGATTAGGAAAGTTATGGGTTCAGCATAAACACTGTTGCTATTCTTTTTTCTCTTTGTTTGGGATATTTGGGAGAAGCTGATTTTTGTCTGAATGTCTCCTCTGGAGTCACTTTCTTTCCATTTTCTCTTATCTCCAATTTTTCCCTTCTGTTGAAAATAGTTTTTGCCTGATTTAAATGATAGCTGAATTTTATCTTGAAGACTTGGCATTACTAGCTCAATTGAGCTCTATTAAGTTCTAAGTGTTTACCCATGTTAGGGTAATAGCTGATGTCTTTGATGTGACTAGATCTACGGCTTTTCTGGCAAGGTGTTCGATGGGTATTTTGCGTTTCCCTTAAACTTGAGTTCCCAGTTTGTGTTCGTTGAGAAGCACTATGTCTGGACAAAACTGTGTTTACGGGCAGTGTCTTGTTCTGTTTTTTTTCTCCTACTAAGATCTCATTTTCTTCGTGACAGATTCTTTTTATATTCCTATGTGTTAAAGTTTCTCATGCAAAAAGTCAAGAGGACCATTTACAATGGCAAGGTGTAGAGAAGGAAAGCGGAAATATTGCATCTCATTCATGCATTCATGATCAGATAATTGAACAAAGGCGAAGACCTGGTCGTGTAGTTTACTCTGTTACCCCTCAGGTTTATGATCAGCCTGAAATTTCTGATCTCCTTCATAGTAAAGGGAGAGCATTGCTTGGTATTTCAATTTTTCCAGTGCAGCAAATTGACACCAAGCAGCCTATTAGGATTTTCCTCAACTATGATGCTGTTGGCCACTCACCTGATAGGGATTGTCGTAAAGTTGGTGACATTGTGAAAGTAGGTGTAGCTAGTAATTTTATCGCTATTGTGTTCTCCTGAGTTATGGCTGTACATCTGATTCTGGGCTTGTTTTCTTTGTTTACTAGCTCGGGGAGCCTCCCGTGACTACTCTTCCTGGCACCCCTTCTTGTAATCCTCTTGGGGATCCCCCAATTTATGGTGATTGCTGGTATAACTGCACCTTGGATGACATATCTGGGGAGGACAAACGGAGCCGTCTTCATAAGGTTAGAACTGTCAGAATTTCATTGGTATTTTTCTGCTTTTTAGGTCCCTGAGCATACTTCTTATATCTTTTTGTGCTATTTAATCCAAATTAACCAACATGATCAAAGAAGGCTCATACATTCCGAGCGAATGCTTACTTGAAATGCTTCTGAACAGGCTCTAGGGCAAACAGCTGATTGGTTTAGGAGAGCATTAGCTGTTGAGCCCGTGAAGGGTAATTTGCGATTAAGTGGATATTCTGCATGTGGACAGGATGGAGGTGTCCAACTTCCACGGGAATATGTGGAAGGTATTACTGCTGTGGTTGTTTTTTCTTCTGGAAATTTTTTTGGTTCTGTTCTGTCTTAGTTGGCAGACGATTGTTATGTATCTTGTGCTAATCGTTTCATATGTTCTTATTACATTGTTAGCGGGTGTGACTGATGCAGATTTGGTACTTTTGGTGACTACAAGACCTACCACTGGCAACACTCTTGCTTGGGCAGTGGCCTGTGAACGCGATCAATGGGGTCGTGCAATTGCTGGTAGTTTTTCTCATTTGAGAAACTGTTATCTATCTAAAAGTGCATCATATCCTTTTGCATATTTGTAGTCTGAAATCTCTTTATTTTTGTAGGACATGTGAATGTTGCTCCACGCCATTTGACAGCTGAAGCAGAGACTCTACTTTCAGCTACCCTTATTCACGAGGTCATTTGGATTGTCAATCAATGAAATGGATTTATGGTCTTTTCAAATTTAGTGATTAGCATGTCTTAACTTTTCCAGGTTATGCATGTTCTTGGTTTTGATCCACATGCCTTTGTGCACTTTAGGGATGAAAGGAAAAGAAGACGTAGTCAGGTAAAAACCATGTTGTGATGCAATACATTCCCAGAAAGTTACTCTATGGATAACAGAAATACTCATATTGGTGATGGTTACTGTAGTCACATATCATTTAACTTGAGATAGGGTTGTTTGGTGTTCTACATTCCTCTAAAAATGGTTAGAATTTTAAGATTAGCATTTCTGTATTTATCTCCTTCATTTGGTGATGGAAGATCTTTCAAGTTATTCTGCAGCTTACATTTTCATTGGGTATTCACATGCAGGTTACTGAACAAGTCATGGATGAAAAACTTGGGAGGATGGTAACACGTGTGGTGCTTCCACGTGTTGTCATGCATTCACGGCATCATTATGGGGTAATTGTCTTGGAGCATATTAAACCTGTTGAAAATGTTTGAAAGATCACGGTCCTTTCTATTTGCTTTCTTCAATTTTGAATGTGAATATTGCAAATTCAGCAAGAATTTGATGAGTCTCATATTTGCAGGCATTTTATGACAATTTTACTGGCTTAGAACTTGAAGATGGAGGAGGACGCGGCACATCAGGTTTTTCCTTTTCTGTTCTTCAACTTCTGTTTCTTGTTTTCTACTTGCAATTTTGCGGCAATGCCTTCACATTGATTGCTTTTTGTCAACCTATTGGCTAATGAAGTATAGAACTTATCTTAATAGTGATTTTATCGTTTAAGAACAGTGTTTCCATGCTACGTAGAGTTTGCATTGTGTGGATGATATAAAAGTGGTGTTGACTTTTAGTTTCTAATTTGCTGCTTGTTCCTTAATTTGCCTGCAGGGTCACATTGGGAGAAAAGGCTTCTGATGAATGAGATCATGACTGGATCTGTGGATACGAGGTCTGTTGTTTCAAAAATGACCTTGGCTCTCTTAGAAGATAGTGGATGGTACCTGGCAAATTATAGCATGGCAGATCGTCTTGATTGGGGTCGCAATCAGGGAACTGAATTTGTAACTTCTCCTTGCAATCTCTGGAAGGGGGCCTATCATTGCAATACAACCCAGTTGTCTGGCTGTACTTACAACAGGGAGGCAGAAGGTTACTGCCCTATTGTCAGTTATAGTGGAGATCTCCCTCAGTGGGCACGCTACTTTCCACAAGCAAATAAAGGTTAACTATTTATCATTATTTTTCTCTTGTTCCGTTTTCTGTAATTGTGTTCTATAACTGTAGCTTTTCATCATATGGTGTATGATGACAGATTATAAATTTCTATATGCATTCCATTGAACAATGAAATTCCATTTTTAGATTTAATTGCAGTTATGTTATAGTTGATTTTTTAAACCCTATTGCACTACCTTTTCACAAGATCCTCTTTTGGCTCGATGTTGTGGATTGCCAGAAGGCCTTGATCTACTGGAATGATTTGCAGATGAAATAAATGCCCTTTGGTTCTTAAATTTTTTTAAATGAGTTTTGGGTTGTGGTTGCCGTTTCTTTGTTGTGTTATGAAAAAAACAAGGTTAGAAAGAGTAATTATTAAAGTTTCTTATTGGGTTTGTGCAGGTGGGCAGTCCTCATTGGCTGATTATTGTACTTACTTCATGGCATATTCTGATGGATCATGTACGGATATCAACAGTGCTCGGGCACCTGACAGAATGTTGGGTGAGGTACGAGGAAGTAGCTCCAGGTGGGACTTCCTGCAAATTGCAACTTTCTCATCTATGTTGAGTAGCCTTTTTACTGATAAAATGTCTAAACTTGAGTACATATAGATGTATGGCCTCATCACTTGTGCGCACTGGGTTTGTTCGGGGTTCTATGACCCAAGGCAATGGCTGTTATCAGCATAAATGTGTAAATAACTCTCTTCAGGTTTGCTTCGAATCTTTCACTCGTTTTAATGTTACTTGCATTGGTTACTGTAATCTATAAGTTGCACAATAGATTTGCTTCTAACCTACTGAGGTGGCTAGTGAACCAAAATTTTGATTGGTAATTGATGGATTTTATCTTTACAATGCCAATTTAATATAAGTTATCAAGAAAAGATTATTTGAAATTGAATATAAATTATCAAGAAAAGATTGTTTGAAACTATCCCCTGAACTTTCTTTTGATACGGATCACTTTCCTTTTAGGTTGCTGTGGATGGTATTTGGAAAGTATGTCCTGAACCTGGTGGGCCTGTCCAATTCCCTGGCTTTAATGGTAAAAAAGTCTTTTCAATTTGTTAAGCCATGTTGCAATATCAAATTATTCATTGTTATATTCATTTTTTTTTTTTTGGTATGTAGGTGAGCTGATTTGCCCTGCTTACCATGAGCTCTGTAGCCCAGGTTCACTTTCTGTACCAGGGCAATGCCCCAGTTCGTGCAATTATAATGGAGATTGTGTTGATGGAAGGTGTAACTGTTTCCTTGGATTTCATGGTCGTGATTGTAGTAAACGTAAATTGCTAAACTTATTGCTGTACCACTTTTTAGTTGATACACCCATAATTTTAACAATTACGTTCTAGTTTAAAGTTTCCCCACCCGAACTCTTTTCCTTTTTCTTCTTCAATTTCCCTTTGCAGGCTCTTGCCCTGCCAATTGCAATGGACGTGGCAAGTGTCTTTCAAATGGTGTCTGTAAATGCAAAAATGGCTTTACTGGCATTGACTGCTCAACAGGTAATGCAATTGTCTATCGAGTAATTGATACCTGCAGTTTGGGTCAAAGTTATCTTTTTTACTGGTATTCTTGTGCTGTTGCTAAATTATGTTCATGGCGGAGAGCTGCAGTAAGGGTAGAACTCAGCAGCTTTGTGCTTTATAAGCAGGCTAGAACATCATTAAAGATGGTTAAGTACTGGAAGCATAGATGTCGAATGATGAATTTGATTTGTAACGTTACTCTTTATGATAACTGAAGAAGTTGCTATTACTCCAGACATATTGCTAGATGACCATCTTCTACTAAAATTGCCATTCTCTTTCTAATGCTGTGCCTATTTTCAATGTCCAGCTGTATGTGATGAGCAGTGCAGCCTTCATGGTGGAGTCTGCGATAACGGAATATGCGAATTCCGTTGCTCAGACTATGCTGGCTACACCTGTCAGAATAGTTCCACGCTACTCTCGAGTCTGTCGGTTTGTAGAAATGTGCTGGAGAGTGATAGGTCTAGTCAACACTGTGCGCCTAGTGAACCAAGTATACTGCAGCAACTTGAGGAAGTTGTTGTCATGCCTAACTATCATCGATTGTTCCCAGGTGGTGCTCGAAAATTATTAAACATTTTTGGCAGCAGCTACTGTGATGCAGCTGCTAAGCGACTGGCCTGTTGGGTAAATTCTGTCTCCTTTCCATTGCGCCTCATTCTTCTGGAGTTCTTTCAATCCCTGCCGTTATGTTTTAGTCATTGTGCCTAACAGTAAACACTGCTACTAAATTTGCCAGATCTCCATCCAGAAATGTGAGAAAGACGGTGATAATAGGCTCCGAGTATGTCACTCTGCATGTCATTCGTATAACTTAGCCTGTGGAGCATCGCTAGATTGCTCTGACCAAACCCTCTTCAGCAGTGAGGAAGAAGGGGAGGGCCAATGCACAGGCTCCGGCGATATGAAACCGTCCTGGTTGAATCGATTGCGGCAAAGCTTGTTTTCAAGTAATACTTCCTTGAGGGGAATATCTGTAAAATATAGGCAATTGTAGTTATGCTCACCATGCTTTTGTTTTTATTTTTGTGTTTTATATATTATTTTTGCTTGTAACTTCCCTAGGGCCCTTCTTAGTAAAAGTTGGCACGCAGGCAGTTGTAATGTGGTTTTTAGATGTAGGTCTTCCTCGTGCTCATCCCAAGTGTTCATTTGAGAGAATTAGGTTGGGAACTGGCTTTTGAATGCAAAAGCCACTTGTAGAGAAAACTCGAAATGTATGCTTCAAAGGGACATTATAAAGAATAGTCAAGTGTATAAAGAGAAAAAACAAAAGCTTGTTGTCGAGTGATAATATTTTCGGCCGAAGGCCTTGAAAGTAATGAGAATCCTCAACCTCTCTTGTTTTATATTTGAAGCTTTCTATGGTGATTTTTTCACTTATTTTGATTCAGTCCCCTGCTCTATTCTACTCTGTTAGAGATGGTACAAGAGTAGTTCGACACTACTGCTTCGAAGACTGTTCAGCATTTCATCGAACCTGGGTTTGGGTACTTGGGTCGATCAAATTTGGGATTCGACCCGGAACAATTGCAAGTATTGGACGCATCATCATAAGCATAACTATACGCCATCGGCCACGCACTTTTAAATATACCCTGAGTACTGCTTCGACGAGCAAGTCTGAGACGTCGAATGGTCGCCGGTGCAACAAAACTCCGGCGTATTAAACGCAGCACAAGCGCTCTTCCAAGCAACGACCGAGCCCAAGTCTGTGGCCCGTAACTCGTCAGGGCAGTTGCCGTTGAGATCCGCTACACAACCAGCATATTGACAGTCACCATCATCATTCAGTGCCTTGACACCTACGCCAACGTTGTGTCCATCTACGAGACTCACATCATAGAAGTCTTTTTCAATAGGGTTTGTGGCGATTGTGAACTCTGCTAGGGTCACCGGTGGAGTGCGGCCACCAGTGCATTTTAGGGTGCCATCACAGTCTCCAGTGGTACAGTTCCCAGCGCCGGAATCATCAAATGTGCAAACGGTTCGTGCCCAGAACCGGCCGGACAAACCTGGTTATGCTTGAAGTTGAACTTACGATCGTGGTGGCAATGCGAAACCGCCTTCGCCGAGAGTGGCGGCGCCGTTTCCGGAGAGGGTTCCGGGTCATACCGTGTACGCGCAAAGGTTTTGGAGAGTGAAGACTGCTGCGTTAACTACATTACCTGCTAACGTCTTGGAGATTAGTCCGGTGACAACTATGTTTCAATATGCGAGAATATGTTTCTACGAAGTGACAGAGTGAGACATTCGACAAGGAATGTCAGGCAATGATAAGTTTCTGAGTATAATTATGTTATGTAAAGATGATAAACTACCGAAACTGCAACATTTTGACACCAAGAAATGTGTTAATTTAAATACAAAACTTCAAAGATTGAAACTGCATTTACTTGTGCGTGAACATAGACTTTAAACGTCTCTTATTTACCTATTGAGAACAGCAAAAGAAGAAGATAACACCAGACGTTAATCGCCATTACAGGGTTTTGGTTTTATGCGAGAAAGGAGAAAGAGAGCGAGAAAGTGGGAAATTGCGGGCTTGAAACTTACGAGGGAAGACTTAGATGGTTATGGTTGATATGATAGAATAGGGTCATTAGGTTTAACCAACTTATTACTATGGTAATCATGGCACTCTTTGCGTGATTATCTTACAAAGTAAAAGTTAACATGCGATCCCACCTGCGTTTTCACTCATATAAGGAATGATTGTTGTGAATTTGCAGTCATCCCAGTCTAGATTGTAGACATCAGCTCAACTTCCCACTTTCGAAGTTCATATGGCAGTTAGAAGCACCACTGCGTGTTTTCTCCCGACAATGGTGGTAGAAAAAGAACCGTGAGTACAGAATTTGTCCTCACAAGGTTTCATTTCATGTTTAGAAACTTAACAATAGGTTAAAAACTTGGGGGAACTTGCAAGTTGATTGCTTCATTGAAGAGTACCAGGCAGGTGTTGTCGGTTGGTAAATCAGGTGGGGTTTTTACCTATCATTTCACCAAATCCATCGTATCCTTTGTCTGATTCAACGAAAAGACATAATTATGATTCATCCACTCCACGTCCTTCCTTCAATTTGCATTTATCTTCAACTATCCTCTTTGTCCGTTATCTATAGGAATTATATACAAACAAAGAGACCACCTTGTTGCAAATGATAAGATAGTGTAGCTCAATACCAAACTCCTTCAAAAGTTGGCATTTGCAGAGGAAATCTTGATACACGCAAAGGCTTCTGGTATATGTTTATGTCTGAATGTTTCTGTTCACCGAACCCATCTCATCTTTCAAGGTGATTTTGACGATGATTCCTTTCCTTTTCATTTCAACTATTGTTGTTCAGAGAAGACAAGGAAGACGAATGATTTCTTCGGCTTTCGTAGTATTATGACATCGGTACTCTTTCAGTGTTCAGACACCAACTAATGCAGTGCAATCTTATAGGTCACAGCTATGATTTGTCGCAAACCAATACTGGATGGATAGCTTAAACATTTATGGAAGTTCTTGAAGCATTTTACTTACTATAGAACAGAAATCTTTTTGCAATTTACCATTGCTTGAACAAAACCGTTATCTAAAGACGGACGGAATTTAAAGTATGTTACTGAAGCAAGCGATGCGCATGCTAAACTTACATATATTCTGAACCAAACGGAAGAAAAAAAGGTGAGATAAGTGAACAATGCAGTCAAAGAGATTACCGCTGCAAAATTTACTATGCATTTGAGAGTGGAAAGGTCTTCTTCTGTCCCTTCATTGGGGAAATGGCCTTGAGCTTTGAAATCAGAAAGCAACTGATCCTTACCATGGAATGTATCTAGCAACCAGGTGGCAGCCTCACTGTCAGAGGCTGGTATTGTGTTGGTCGGAATGCGGCGAACATGGATGTGAACTTCCGATGGGTTGACACCAAATACATTGTCCAAAAAGCTAGGACATTGATGTTTGTAGGCAATAGTCACATCATAAACTGCAGTAATATTGAGTTGATAGGATTTAAAGTTACAGGGAGTACAAGAGAAGAGGTCGCAGAATAAAGGATAATGCTTATCATGCCATAGGATTTCATGACTTTCATATGACCACAGCAAATAATTGAAAGACAGAATTGTTTTAAGGGCCTGCTATTTCATAGTTCAAGTTATTCTCTCTACTGAATCATATCACACACATATATATAACTTCTGTTCAGGTCATCTTTTTAGGACAACTAATGTTAATAAAACGTTGGCAAGTATGATTGAAAGAAACAAACAGGCTTGGGGCACTCCTGCTTAGCAACTGAGTCATATACATATATAAGAAATTTCCTCACTTCTGCTTCAACAATTAAGAAGTTAGCATGATAAGACCAGGACAGGACTCCGGCTTCCAATTGATTTAACATATAGATGTATCTTCAGTTTTGCTCAGTGACCTCCTGACTTATTGTACTCAAGGCTAATGCATAATCAAAATGTACACAAATTATTGATGAACACTGCTTATCACAAACTTCTTCATTGTCGATTGATGAACACTGCTTATCATGACAAGTCAGAGGTTATATGTGAAGTTTGAAGTTTCTCAGTTGATTCTTTTAAAAGAAGGGTTTCTTAATTACAAAAGAAAGAGAACAGCAGAAGTTGATTAGAAGGTATGATCTGGATAGATCTCTTGCAAAAATTTCTTCCCTGCATATGCACTTGGAGGTTCAGACATGCTTTCAAATCAAAATCAGGATGAAAAATGCATCTTCTAGCTTATTAACTAATCTGAATAAAATCACACAAAAAGAACCTGCATCCAAGGAATCACGTAGAACTTCAAGGCAAGTACAAAAACCCCTCGTTTTTGGAAGTAGAACATTAGTTAGCACCGGAAGTCCGACTTCAGCAGCAAACTTTTGGCTCTTTTGGCACTTTTGCTCACTGCATGAAAATACAAACAAAAGATAAGCTTTCTACAAAATATAATAAAGAACCATTTATACAGGTAAAAATGCAGGCATCCATAAAGAATTTCAGGAAACAAAAGGGAGCAGGGAATGTACGTGAAATCAGTTCCTTCGGGAAACAGAGCAAGCCACAAGGCATCTTGTGGATCCTGAAAAGTTGAAAGTGCTTTCCGCAATATAGGTTCATCAAGTTCCCACTTCCTCTCCACTGGAATGAACTCCAGAATGTGGAATCCCCAACCAAAAATAGGCAGTTTCATCAAGCTGCTCTTCAGAATATATTTGATAGAACCCAGACTACCTTTCCTCAATGCAAGATCCCACAAGTACATCCAATCCACCTCAGTTCTATGATTGGAAATAATTAGGATACGTTCCCTTGCCGGTACAGTATCTCCCGACAGCACAACTTTTGTCCCGTTTATCTTTTCAAAGAGAAATGGCCATAAAGCTAGCCAGAGAGCGAAAAGGAAGAAAGTTGCCTTTCTGCAGTGGCGAATGCTGACCAACCGCATCAGGATTGCAACTGGAGGCCCAAAATACACCAAAAACATAAAAGCTGTAGAAAGGAAAACTGATAGACATATCAAACCCCTTATTAACCTCAAAGGTGTTAAAGGTCGCTGCTTAAGTTCACTCTGATCTTTGACTTTGAGAGGCTGAGAATCATCCATTTTATTTCTTCAAGAATAACAAATATCTCTTTCCCTCAACTAAATCTGCTGCAACACAATTAGATGTTCAACAGTAACTTCAAGCGTAAACCACAGAGAGCTCAAGATCACCTAAGAAAAAACAAAGAAATCAATCCTAGGACTAAACACGGAAACAGCAACATTCTTTTAAAGTTCCAGTACGAGGAAAATATCCCAAATTGTCAATGGAACAGTGGGAAAACATGAGAAATCTCGCTAATCTAAGGAACTCAAAACTTGTCCATCTCAGGAATCTCCACCCCATTAACTTGAATCGAAATCTTCCATTCATGGAACAAGAAATCCACCAATTATATCATCCTACTAATCATAATTAATTATCCATAAATTACTACGCTCGAAGTCAACGCTTAAAATAAAAATCCTCTCATCTCTCCCACAAACGCTCGGAAGAGACAATATTAACGGTTTCAATAATAACAATGAGAAGAAATCGTACAAACAAATCGAATCCAACACAACACAAAATACACAATAGTATCCTGCAAGAACAAGCAAGGTCACCGTAATAACAATAAGAATAATAAAAGCAATAAATCCCACAACACGAAAGAATCTGAGAATTAAGGTCGTAATTATGAAGAAAGCAAGCACCTTTAAGTCTCAGAAGAAAGAGAAGAAAGAGAGGGTCAACGATAAGCGGGTGAGGGGTGAGAGGCAGGCCAAACCAAAGGCAGCTTTTGTCTTGGAACATGTGGATTATAAATTTCTTTCTTTTATATCGTTTCAAGTAAAAGATGGGGTCGGTCTGTCTGTCTGTCTGTGTAAACTGTAACATACGACGAACGAGAATTCTGGATTCTAGATTCGGAGTATCATCGGCCGGCGTTAACTAGAAGCAGCACCGCTTCGATCAGAATGGAGAAAACTGATGATTGATCCAAACTGTTCGAACACATCGACATAGAATAGAGGGAAAGATCAAAGAGTCGTATGTGTGTGTGTGTGTAATCTGTTACCATGCCACGTTTATCATGTGATTCCGTGATATTATAATTAATATTTTAAATTTAAATTTTAGATAAAAATTAAACCAATGATATAAAAATTT
Source organism: Erythroxylum longipes (assembly GCA_027563885.1). Taxonomy (NCBI): domain Eukaryota; kingdom Viridiplantae; phylum Streptophyta; class Magnoliopsida; order Malpighiales; family Erythroxylaceae; genus Erythroxylum; species Erythroxylum longipes. The sequence continues at coordinate 1,981,725 of JAOQMS010000002.1, read as the reverse complement.
TAAAAGATTTATTAACACAAAAATTTGAAATAAAATAAGATAATAAGATTATTTTGTTTATTGATGAAATTAAAATTAAATTAAAAAAAGAAACTATTAAATAAAAATTTACTAATTTATTATATTAATATAAATTAGTTAATTTACAAAAAAATTAATTAAATAACTAATAAATTGATTAATTTTTAATAATAAAAATTATTAAATATTTAATAATAATAGTTGGAGAGACCAACTATGCTTTTGCTGTTGGTTCCTCGAAGCTGTTGGCTTGTTCCCCGAACTATAAGGTTTCTAGAAGTCGGCGGTTATTTCAGAGGGTCAAATCCAACTAACTCCACTGCAAAAGTGCGCAACGAAGATTCCAAAAGGCCGTTCCAAATCAGGATGGGCTTGATTAGAGATTAAGCTTCACTTTACCTACCGGCCTGTATCTTGGGCCTGTAGGATCCGAAACTCAGGAGTTGACACAGTCCAATTTTGTCAGGCAACACAAGCACTGACTTTGTCAAACACAGTAATGCTCATCGTCACGTGTGAAGTTGAATGTGGCTTATAAAAATACGAGAAGCTTTCTTGGAGTAGAGATTGGAAGGTGACAAGCTTGTTCTTCACGAGATGGATAGTGTTTGTGTCTTTATTTTCTATCTTTTTGTGTGTTAATTTTCTTTATTCTTGAGGTTTGAAGTTATACTTAATAGAAATTAA
>JAOQMS010000002.1:1953232-1971114 GCA_027563885.1 Erythroxylum longipes | reverse complement strand
TTTTAAAAAATAAATTTTTATCTTGTAAATTTTATTTAAAAAATTAAAATAAAAAATAAAAAAATGGGTCACACAAATTCAAACTAATTTTTGTTTTATTATTTTTATTATTATTTTTATTTTTATAAAATTAATAGGAGCATAATTAAAATTAAAATTTAATTTAATTTTTTATCAAACTAATAGTATAAGTAAAATAAAAAGAGTAAAAAATAAAAAGTGTCATGCCCAGGTATTAGAAACTAGTGGTGACTTAAAATGTAAACAGAAACAATAACGTTTTCAACTGGACAGAGTTACAGAGAATAATATTAAACAAAATATCTTAACCCTATGAAACCGACTCTCCACGTTATGGATTTCTCTCTTTAGGCTTTAAGATGTGCCGTTTCTACGATTACTACATGACAATGATGTGTCGTTTTAGCTGTGAGACTGCCACCTGTTGTATTTATTGTTCTGTGTTGGTTCATCATAGACGCCACTCTCCTTTTGTGTTATAGATTCTTTTTCCTGTCTTTGGTCTTTGAATTTTCTTCGTTTTCTCTCCAAGTTACCTGCTTTAAGGGAAACAATTGCGTTGCTTTTCAAGAGAGGTCTGATCAATCTCAATCTATGTCATCATCATCGTTACCATCAGATGACCACTTTCCAGGACTAGCAAGACGAGTAGTAACACCATCGAGCATCGTATGGATGCTAGGAAATTAAGTCTCGATTGGTTGTGACGATATATCTTCAATGGTTGAAGTCTTTTAAGTACCTGAATAGTTTGTTCTTTTCTAGGTTGGTACTGTCTCTTTCCGGGCATCGCATTTGAAGGACCTGCTAGACGTTTTTACCTTTAAGGGTAATTTTGCCGATTTCTTATTTAGTGGATAATTATTAATTGTAATTTAGTTTTTAAATAAATTATTGGTTAAGTTATGTAATTTGATTCAGATGAAGATAATAAAGTAGTCCAATAAATGATTTAAATCAATAATTCGAAGTTTGGGTAAAAAATGGAACCAGATTAATGTGGACCTGGTCTATATCGGCCTTGTAATGGGCAAGTCCGATATGGAAGCTATGTAAATAGGTTATGGTCTCTTACAGTTGCTCATATCAATTACGAGCATAAGGAATCTCTGACCTATTAAGAGAGCTCGAATTTTGAGAAAACTGTATAAAGACCTAGCCCGTGTCCTGGAGAGCAATTCCTGTGAAGACGGCAGTGAATTCGAACTCGATTCGGCTTCGAAAAGCTTGGTTGAAGTTTCAGAACCGAAAATCAGGTATTTCCGGATTTCTTCGTTTTTTGCCCTTTCACCATCGATCCGGTGTACATGACTAAGGACCCATCACGTATTACACGTAGTATCAGAGCAGTGGCGTAATCGAGTGGTTAAAAATAGAGATTTTTCAGTTTTTCTCTCCATAAGGTTTTCGGAAAGTTAGCTTTCGTTTCTCGATTTTTTCTTGCTTTTTATTGCATGAAAGTAGTGTACATATGTTTAGCCTTGAGAAACGGGTTGAAAACGAGCCCAAGAAGCTGAAAAAATGACCCGAAACTCGCCGAAAATAACCATTTTCAGGTGAGGAACAGCACACCGTCGGGCGCGTTGAACGCACCCGACAGCGCATAGTAGCGGGCGTCAGCACACGAGCCAGCCGCCCAAACACATGCTGACGCAGTTGGTGACGTTAGTACACTTACGTCTGCTACAGTAACAGTTTAAAAAAAACAAAAAATTTTCAGATTTTCCGTAAGGGTGCCCTGAGGTGTTTTGGATCAATTTCTGGGTCCAAAAAATTTATAAAGTAATTTTTTTCCATTTTCTAGATTTATTACATTATTAATAAATTAAAGTTTAACTCCAGAAAAAGGAATTAAGGTATTCTGGATCCGATTTTAAGTGAATTTTCATGCTTCGGACATCACATGAGAGAGATACTTCAAATTGTCATGTCTCGGGTCTCATACTCAAGGTTGGGGTCACGTGATGGTTAAACGGAAAAGGAATTGAGACATTCTGAAACCATTTTTGAGTGAATTTTCGTGCTACGAACTTGCCACAAAGGAGATACATAGGATTCTTGTATCTCGGGCTGTTAGTTCGGTATCCGATAATGCATGATAATGAAGTTTTCAGAGAATGTCTTCAGCATGGGTGTGTGACAATGAAACTGTGCTTTCGGGTTTTGCATTTATTAAAATTACATTGTCACATATCATATGCCCATAAAGAATGTGAGGATAACATAATGACGTATCCCTTGTGTTAGTGGACTTTTTGGGATACTAATGAGAATGTAGTCACCAAAGTTGCCTTTTAAGTCAGTATTTTGGATTGTTCTACTTACATACTGGGGGATGTCTCTGACTTTATGTTTGATTATTCTGCTCAAAGGTGTTGGCTTTACATAACGTTTTAAGATGATCATAAAAGCATTAGATGGAGGAAAGTCGTTGCTTAAACGATCTATTTACCCAAAGGTGGTAGTATTGTGAGAGTTGACAGTTTGTACTTTGATCGCTTTTTATGCTGGAAGTCTAATTGCATATATTATGTATTCAGCCCAAAGGTATTTCATAATATGTGTGATTGGATTTTCATGAAAGATATTGATTAACAGCTTTCAGTATCGTTGTTATCCTACATTTGTGCTGATATAATCAAAGTTGCTAAAGAGTCACCTTTTCGGTCAATAAAATCAGTGTCGCCATTGAAACCATGACCGGTTTCAATACAAGAAGTAGACAGAGAATGTATTGAATGCTATGGAAATAGCTGAGGTTGATATGACCATACAGACAAATAGGTCATCTCCACCTACATTTATGAGCTTGAGAGCTCATCAAGCAGCTTATAAAGCCCAGGATCGGTCTAACAGGTTATGTTTGATGACCATTAAGAGATCCGTACCTAACCATCTGCTTAGTGAACTTTTGGATACAGACATAACACAGTAATTTTTTGGAAAAGTCTTCTAGAGGTACGCAGTCTCGTCTAGTGTTAAGACAAGTGCCTGGTGTACGGGAAAAAGGGGAGTAAGGAGCACATATCAAGAATGATTCATCTTCACAGGAGACCGAAGATGTTAGACATTTCTTTTCCTGATGTCTTCATAATTTACCAGACTCTGAATACACTCCCTTCAGAGTTAAGTAATCTGGTGAAGACATATTATTGGCAGGATGAGAAATGAGACTTTAATACTTTGATTTCCCATTGCATTGCTAAAGGGGAGAAATTCAAGTTTGTTACTCCTACAGCCCTCAATGTAAACGAAGAGAAGGCAAAGATGAAGCACACTAAGATTAAAGGTAAAAAGACTGAATCTTCTCCACCTGCTAATGCTGGTCAATTCAGTGCTGGTAAAGGTCTTAGAAACATAAAGAAGCCAGCGGTATAAGGCATAAAAGGAAAGACTGTGACTGTCAGATAACTTCTTGGCTTGTCAATTTATGAATCTGATTTGTATAGTCGCATTAAGTACTTGGTGACTATATAGTGGAATATCTTATCAAGGTGCTTCCACAGTGCAAGAGGTTCATATCCAGGATAAAGTCAAATAAAGAGAAAGGAGGAACTGATGGTTGACAGCAATGGAGAAATGAAAGTAATGTCTATAGGGGATGTATGTACTGAATCTTGTGGCAAGGTTCATTTAGGTTTTTACACGACACATTTTATATATGATCTTTGGATCAATTTTGGACAAAAAAGTTGACATTTTGTATTTAATTCTTCTGTTATACAGTTGTGTTTAATGCAAAACATAATGGTACAACCTTCTTGTCATATGGTTTGTATAAAATGTGTCTTGCCCCGAATTAGACATATGCTTCTTCGTATCTTGCTGAACAAATTATGAAATGAAGGACCCTGATGAATGACAAGTTATACATGGTGTGGCATAAAAGTTTAAGCCATATTTTCAGAGCTAGGGTTGAGAGATTGATTAAGGAAAGTATTCTCTCAATTTTAGATTATAATGGTTTGGGACCATATGTTGACTATTACAAGGGTGAGTTGACTAATAAGGATATCGAGGTTAACTCATACTTCTGACTTATTGAGTCTGATACATAAAGATATCAGAAGACCTTATACAGTTGCATTGTGCAATTTTAAAAGTATTTTCACATTTGTCATGATTATTCCCATTACAGTTATGTGTTCTCGCTTAAAGACTGAAGATTGAGAATCAATTGGGAAAATTCATTTAGAATGTCAGGTCTGACCGTGGAAGAGAATATCATAGCAAACATGTTGTTTTAGGACTTGAAAAGGTCCGGTTGCCAGATATATGGAATCGGTTGGGATAGTGACTTGATTCACTATACCGGGCAGTCTTGAGCAAAATGGTATATTGCTGAAAGGCATAATCACACCTTAAAGGACTTGAAAAAGTCAATGCAGAACATAACTGATATACTCAATTATCTAGAAGTGTGAAAACCCAGTCTTACACACATCCGTGTGTGGCGCTGCCCTACCGAGGTGGTATAATCCTTATAAAGAAAAATTGCATGCTCATGTAATTCATTACTATTTAGTAAGATATCCTAACCACTCTAAAGACTACAGATTTTACTGTAGAGAATAAGGGAATAAAATAGTGGAATAACTAATAGCTAAGTTTCTGGAATACAATGTCTATAAGGATGGTGGGCCTCTTGAACCTTAAGATGATAACAGGATGGATACTACAATTATTATGTATCCACTACTCATACAGTTAGATCAGGTGGATTTAGGTCTTTGTACTGTTCCTGTATAGGAACAGGAACCCATACCTGTACACATAGAGGTTCCTGGGGGTACAAGATCTAATGCAATTATGAAAATCCACCAGAGTGAGATGGCCTTTTATCCCATCTGACTACATAGTCTATTAAGTAAACAGGACTATGATATTAGACATATTAAAAATTCAGTTACTTTTACAGAAGCTGTTTCTATACCAGCAGCAGAATTGTGGTGGGTTGGAATTAATGATAAGACGCAAGCCATGAAGCGTAGTAAGGTTAGGGAGCTAGTTGATTTTGCAGAAGAACTGTAAAACTGTCAGTATAAAGTTTAAGACCTAAAGGATTTCAGGATAAAGTTAAACGGTTTATGGACTAGCATAATTGCCTGATGGTTTACTCAGGGTGAAATATTGATTTTCTCTCGTATCCTCGTAGGATACATTTTGAGTGATTATAGCAATTATAGCTCATGATGATGAAGAATTACATCAGGTGGTTGTTAAAACTGCTTTCCTGAATAAAGACCTTTATAAAGTGGTCTATATGGTACAAGCTGAAGGATTTCAGGATTCAGATGAAACTGACATGGTTTGCACGTTATGTAGATCAATATGTGGTTTACATCAAATCTCCAAAAAGTGAAACCTTACAGTTGATGAGGTTGTGACCTCTTTTAGCTTCATGGAAAATAAAGTTAAAAGATGCTTGTACTAGATTAAGGAGAGCAAAATTATCTTCCTATTACTGCATAAGGATGATATATTGCTCACGTCAAATTGCTTAACCATGTTGTATAAAGTGAAACAATGTTTGGTCAAGAACTTTGACATGAAAGGCCCTTGACGTAGCATCTTTCGTCCTAGGTATTTGGATTCACCAGGACAAATCTTAACACTCATCATACCTCTCACAAAATGCATAAATTAAGCATATGTTACAAAGGTTTAATACAGTTAACAGTAAACATGTCGTAACACTTATCTCTCATAGTGGGAGATAATCTCTTTGGCACAGTGACCAAAGAATAAAGTGAAGAGAGAGATTATGAGGAATATTCCGTATTTTAGTACGATTGATAGCCTAATGTATGCTCGGTTATGCACTAGGTAGGACATTGCATTTACTGTTTGACTGTTTGGTCAGTAGCTGGTTAACCCAGATATAGACCATTGAAATCCAATCAAGTGAGTGTTGAGATAATTAAAGGGAATTAAGGATTATATGTTGGCGTATAGAAAAGTCAACAGACAAAACCTCGTAGGGAATTTAAATTAAGATTAAGCTATGTGTCCGAATGATCGAAAGTTCACTTAAGGTTACATTTTTAAGGTTACAGATGGTACAATGTCATGGAAGTGTGTCAAATGGCACGGCTAATTTCCTTAACCATACATACAGAGTACATGCTATGAGGCTGCTTCACAAACGGTTTAGCTCGGAAATTTGATTTCTGAGTTGTCTGTGGTTGATTCAATGGCTAAACTCATTTAGTTGCAATGTGATAATCAAGCTTCCATATTGTTTAATAACAATATTGAATATCACAGGATCTTAGCATTTTGAGATCAAATTCTTGATCATAAAGTAGTTGATACGAAAAGGTGACGTTAAAGTTTGGAGCTTTAAAGACTGAGGAACTATAAGTCGATTCTTTAACTAAAGGACTTTACCCACTTGTGTTTGAAACACAAGTATGCAGTATGGGTATTTTGTAAATCCTTAGACACTGTCAGTTAGGGAATCGTTATGTTTGCTCTACATACATTTGTACGTTTTGATGTATTATGATGATATGATGGTTCATCCATAAAGATGAACTTCGATTATCCTCAGTAATATATGTTGTCATACATTGTCACAATACGTATGGAAGCCTTAAGATTTGTGTTGATGTTAAGCATTTTAAAGGTTTTTGGGCATATGTATAGATTGACCTCGAGCCTATGTCATTAGACACATACAATTTTATACGGATATATCTTTAAAGTTACATGACATAGGGAGATATAAGTTTTTAATCCTATAAAGGTTCTCTAATGCAGTTTAGCATTCGGTTGGAGAACATAAAGGTTTTCTCTAATGTTGTTTAGGATATGGTGAGAGGAAACAAGTTTTCTGTAATGCTGTTAGCATTCAGTGAGAGAAAACAAGATTTCTCTAATGCAGCTTAGCATAAAGTTGGAGAAATCGAGACCTATAAACGCAGATGATATATATTAGATCATAAAGGTATCATCGTAGTCTGCCACACTCCATTTTCGCATTCATGTTAGTGAGGTATTAGATATTCGTGATTGTATTAGACCTGTGTCACACATGACACATGTGTATGATATTTTCCAGTATCGAAAGCCTTGCAGGACAGAATATTGAAATTTCATTATCTTTGGATCAAATGTTTTGTTTTTAAACTTAGTCGACTAATACAGTAGCGTGACTTAACCGATTTTTTAAACTGTTTTTAAATTTGAGTCAAAACTGCAAGTAACAATTGTCCAAGGGGGAGATTGTTAGACATTTTTACCCCTAAGGGCAATTTTGTCAATTTCCCATTTAGTGGACAGTTATTAATTGTAATTTGATTTTTAAATAAATTATCGGTTAAGTTACGTAATTTGATTCAAATAAAGATAATAAAGTGGCTAATAAATGATCTAAATTAATGGGTCAAAGTTCGGGTAAAAAATAGAACCAGATTAGTATGGACCTGGTCCATATCGGCCTTGTGATGGGGAAATCCGATATGAAAGCTATATAAATAGGTTATGGTCTCCTGCAGTTGCTCATATCAATCACAAGCATAAGGAATCTATGATTCGTTAAGAGAGCTCGTGTTTTGAGAAAAATGTAGAAGGATCTAGCCTGTGTTCCAGAGAGCAATTCCCGTGAAGACGGCGGTGGATTCAGACTCGATTTGGCTTCGAAAAGCTTAATTGAAGTTTCAAAACCGAAAATTAGGTATTTCCACATTTCTCCGTTTTTTGTCCTTTCACGCTCGATTCAGGATACATGATTAAGGACCCATCACATATTACAGAACCACTTAGATCGATACCCTACAGCTCTTCCAATTGATGCTAATGTCAAACTAATACGGTTGCTATTTCGTTTTCCTTTTCTGTACAAAACCTTACATCTAGTGCTCCTTTTCTTCCGCGTACCATCTTGGAGATGGTTAAGTTCTAAGATGCCCTTTTATCGCCTATTTGTTTTTCACTTCCACTTGAATTACGTGAATAATAGTTTTCTGATTCCAAGTGAGCCGCGTCTTCCCATTAATTAGGAACTACTGAACTTGATCCAAATGTGTACAAACAGATGTTTCTCTCCTCTTCCTACCTAATGAGACCTGGTCAGATGCGAAGAACTTATCAGGCAACGGTTTTACATCTTACATATGGAGCCTTTGGTCTGAAGGCGGAATGCGTTTTGTTAATTATTGCATGTCTACGCTCTGCCGAAACATCCATATGGCTGATGCTTCCTTTCAATCATCATTTTCCATTCTATAATGTAAAAGGGCTAGTAAAATTTTCAATTCCCTTATTTAAATTCGCATATACAAAGTATTCAGGCCACAGTACAAGTTCATAGTTTCTACGAACTTACAATAGCACGACAGATTTGAAGAAACTCAGGCAGGCGGTGGGGTTTAGCCAACTAGTGTTGATGAATTGTGATAAACCGCATCGAGAAGTAGCTCATCGGAGAAGACGATGCTTCTTCAATACGTTTAAGGCATATTTCTCTGGTCTCATCTCCTAAGAGTGGCCTGTCGTTGACGAGCAATTTATTAAAAAAAAAGTACTTAATGGTTCAATCTAGATTAATGAATTAAATAATTAATAGAACGATGAGTTGGCTTTGTTCATTATATCTTATTCAATCTAAATTAATATTACAATAACACAACTCTATAAAAAATAAATCAAATATTAATAATAATAAAGAACTCTTTTAATTTGCACTAAAAAAATTAAAGATGAAATAAATATTAAGATTTAGAAGAAAAAATTTTCAGAACAAATTGATAAGCAAGTTCGATAAATTCAATAAGAATTTAAAAATGTTGAACACTCATGTTATATGAACAAATTATCTTACAAATTTCAGGATTGAAACTAAAAACAATCGAACCAATCTTTAAAAAAATCAAACTAAGGATGATTTATTATTATTATTATTATTATTATTACAAAAGAAGAAAAATCTCTGGTTTATTTGAACAATTCTCTGATTTTAGGTTTTAGATTCCATTTTTCATATGCATTGCTGATTGACGGCAGAGGTAAAAGTCCAGGCAAGAGAAGGCTGCAGCCTGCAGGACATCATAGATGATCCCAAACTTGGATGTCTTGTCTACTTTGCAAGGCATTTAGTCATCAACTACCAGCTGTAACTGAACTTCATCAATCTAGTCAGAAATCCAGCTTGAAAAGGGATCTCATTAACTTCAATGAATCCATGAAGCTACGGTGAACTCTCTCATATACCATATCGTGTCTGTTTTCAGTAATCAGGGCATTATATATCATCTGTATTTCCGTAACCTTTATGCACAAAGTTTCATGGCAACTTGTAGTCCCAGATTTTCCAAGGTTTCTAAATGGCTTGCCAGTGGAAGACTGAAGTCAAGTCTTTCTCGTCGCCATCCAAAAACCAAGCTACTTTCTGCTCCATCTTCACCTTCCATTACACCCAGAAGAAGCAGAAACCAAGAAGAGCTCTTGAAAGTCTTTAACCATTTTGACACAGACGGTGATGGGAAGATTTCGAGCGAGGAGCTTGGAGCTTATTTCGCTTCTATAGGAGAGCGCATGCCGAGTGACGAAGTTCAGAAGATCATTAACGACTTCGACATCAATGGTGATAGTTTGTTAGAGTTCAGCGAGTTCTTGAAGTTGATGGGATGGGATAAAGAAGTTGAAGAGGATGATCTTAAAAGGGCATTTGAGATTTACGAAGCACAAGATGTTGATGGGTGCATTACGCCAAGAGGGTTACAGAAGATGCTTAATCGTTTTGGCGATCCAAAATCAATGGAAGAGTGTGAGAACATGATACGAGCTTTTGATCTTGATGGGAATGGGGTACTAGATTTCCATGAATTTCAGCAAATGATGTCTTGACTTCACCAGTCTCTTGCACTTCTCTTTGTTCCTAGTGCATCAAAACAATATTGTGCGTTTCGAATGTGATTCCGGTTCCGTCAATCTTTTCGATTCTTACGTGTGATTATTTTGTGTCTCCTGGTTTTCATCTAAAATGCAAATGGATGATTATTGTGAATTTGTGATACATACAACATTGAAATTTTTTGAGGTAGACAAAAATGTTCATATTGTATATCAATCTATCCTGAATTTTCCAATCTCTCACACTGAATATTTTTTTCTTGGGTTCTTACTTGTGGATAATGGACCCGAAGCCTATAGTGTTGTTTATGCATTACTTGATATTGATAAATGATTCACTATGACAAGGTATAAAGTACACTGCTGAATTGTCCACCATAAAATGCCTCCTCTATCCACAGGGCGAAAAAATCAACGCAGAAGACAACTGTCTAAAGAATCAAGTGCCTATGTGCTTGACCATGGATGCCAAGCAATAACTAAGTAAATAAAGAATAGAAAGGTAAAACAAAAAATTCAGGTTTAAGGTATTTCAATATGGAAATCTCCCTGTCATCCGAATATGATCAAGTGTCCTGTGCAGGCCGTATTTAAGTACTGCTTGCTGACCAGCTCGAAATCCATCTCCATACACTGGAGAAGTATCTGATTCAATTTGATGCTTGAAAAATTCCCCAAGCTTGCTCTCAAGTTGAGATCTTGTGTGCCTCTTTGTGGTCTGAGATGAAGAGGATGATGCACCATTGCTGCTGCCCGAACCAGACCTAAGTTGCGATTCTAACCACATGTGTGCAAGCACTTGACAGATACCCTCTTCAACATCTTGACTAAGAGTTTGAAAACCTAATAGGAAGTATAAAATTAGTCAGCATCTATCAAGAATCAGATCCCAAAATATGGTTAAAAGTGACAACTTTAACAATGGAATACCAGATAGGTTTTATGGTCAGTGAAGATCAGGAAGGTTTTGCTCTTACGATAAACCAATGGGCAGATGTTATTATGATATTTATGATAATCAAGAAAGGTCTTTTCTTTTTCAGAGTTAAATTATACCTTTAAGTCGCATCCATGCATGCATCATCTCATGTGCTAGGATTGACCCTGTAAGCAACCTGTATAGATAAAGCTCATCACGATCAAACATACAGACATGAACATCAAGTCTTTACAGTTAGACAGGCTATTGTGGAGAATTTAAAGGATAGTAAAGGTTGCTAATCCGCGAATCTTGAGGGCCAGTCTGGTACTAGATGTGTATTGAAGAACAAGAAAATTGAATTTCAAGAAATTTCATAATCCAGCTCCTTCTGTAGTGGAATCTGCCTCTTTCTCGCTGTCACTCGCTCTCTCTCTTAAACGTTTTTCCCAGAAATTTAAATGCAATGGGAGAACAAATGTCAAAATAAGTTCCGACCTGAAATTTTACATTCCCATGTACACTTCAAATTGAACCAGTCAATTGCTTGATTAGATGAATATGAAGAAAGAAAAGCATGTGATGTTCCCGGACGCTATCCATCTAATGAAGAGAAATACCTTGTACACTATAGCAAGCATACAGTCGGAAACACTATGTACTATTTTGCAATTTTGTGACAGCAAAAATTTGAGAAATACCTTGGTAGCCCATATAATATCAGTATAGCTGTCACCTCGCAACGACGTGTCAGCCTGTATGGTTCTGTTATCATGTCCATGGTTCGGTTTCCTGCTCCAAACCTTGGCCGCCTTAATATCTGGTAATTCATGGCCACTGTAATATAAATATCTGAGCTACTATCTAAAACAATCACATGTTCCTATCTAAAAGCAATTCACATCCCTGCAGAATGCTAAAAGAAGACCTCAAATATATTCTTACAGTGCTAACTGTTTGTTCCTCAGAAAGGCACAGTCCTCTGGTTTCTGGCATGTGATAATGACCCTGTCCAGGAGAGAGACATTTCAAAGTCCAAACCGTAAAATTAAAGGGAACTGAACAAGGAAAGATATTGCATGTGAATAACCATTATGAAATCTATACTGATACAACAACCTTAACATACTTTATTCATAGATGTTCCTGAATATAGATGTAAAGAAATAGTTCTATTTGTGAAACAAATGTGATTTCTTTTTGTGTAAATTTAGTAAAAATATTTTTGCAATTGCAAATCCAGTATTGAGATAGTTATTTTAAAGATGTAATACAACTTAAAATAATCTAATTTTTTGGTTAGTTTCTAAGAAAATTTAGAACAAGCGCAGATATTGTAAAACAATATAATGACATTATAGAAGGTTTAATAAAAGCATAATTCCTTCTTATTTTGCTCAAAGACATTTCAGATGCAAGTGGAATATGCTTCGAGACAACAATGTCCACAGCACTAATTTCACAAAGTTTTGTCATAGATGAAGTGTAAGGTTCTCAGTGTGCTTGCCCTCACATTTTTTTCTCCCTCCATGGCGTCATTCAGTGCTTGTCTCTCAACCAAGAGCAGTGGAACCTGCTGCTCCACTTTCATACCTAAACTTTCATAAAATTCTTGTATATCAAGATAAAGGGGTTGGCATGCACTGGTGTCCATAATTGCAGAATCTAGGCACTCGAGGCAGAGCTTTCGACCATCATTAAGTCCAACATATCCTGTGTCTCGTGGCTGCAAGTGCAGTAAATTATAACATACTTGGATTCCCTTAGAATGAAAATTGCATTGAATAAATAATTGTCAAAACGAACCTCCATTCGTTCACAGCTACAGCACCGAGGAGTAGAATCATGCTCGTGTGAAGGGCAGTATTTCTGAACCCAAAAAGGATGTGCCCTATATTCTATTAGACCAGCAAGGTTTGTGGGGATCTGCATAATATACATATTAATCAAGCAACCAAACTTTATAAGTATGTGAATGAGTTGGAAAGAAATGGCATTTCCATAATCACTTCATAAATTGAAAGCATGGAGCCTCCTATAAAACTTTATGAAGATGCTCAGATGTCCGACCCTCCAGCTCCATTCTTTCTCTCCACAGACATAGACACACATTAAAACTTGGATTCCGACTATAATTCCTAGTTCCAAGAATTTCAAAGATAGCAACTCATAAATTTATTGTTCCAAAACATAGATTCAAAATTTCGTCAAAGTACAATAAGCATCCCTCTATTTTTAGGATGCTCTAACCATATTGTTTTTTCCACAATTGGTAGGTAAATTCTTTAAATCTGTAACATCACTGGCACATTTGTGATATTAAAAATAGTAGGAAAAGATTCTCAGAACCACAATTACTTTTTACAATTGCATTATTGCGACAAGCAGTAAAATTAAAAGTTATGCAAGTAAATGAAACACAGACAGCTGAATCATCAGGATCAACAACAAATGATCTTCACTATTCATACAAAAGAAATACTCACAAAGTGCTTGCAAACATCACATTTTGGATGGTATCGCTCCTTGTAGCAAGATTTATGAAAAGCAAAGTTGCCGCCCATTGAGAACTATAGCAAAATGAACACTTGGAGCGTTAGCTGATGCACTCTATGGAAATGAATAACTGTCTAAGAAACCAAACATGGCATTTACAGAATCAGCCATAAATTATCGTACATCAATACTTAATTGGTAGTGAAATTTGCACCTCATAATCAGAAATTGGTAGGTTGCAAGCACTGCATCGGAAACACTCTGGATGCCAGGATGCATTCAGGCAATTTAAAAATCTTCCATGTCCAATCTCAGAATTGCAACCAGCACAGATCCTAACCAAATACACATTCATTATTTGCTTTTCTATGTTTGTACTATATTGCTAGAATTCACAGCTATAAAGGAGAAAATGGAAAGCAGATATACCACTCAAAAAAAGAGAAAATGTGAAGGAAAAAAATTATGAATGATGCCTAAATAGGCACTACTTAAATTAAGAAATTGCAGAAATTGCAGTTATGAGTGAAAAGAACCAGAGAGAGTGATAGAAATCAAATACCATGCAGATGCAATATCCCAAAGTTGTTGAGTGCATCTAAAAGCCACATAAAGCATTGAACGTGAATAATCAGCCAGACCAGAGAAGTACCTGAACCCCATTGGAAAATGCACAGGGATGGGTTGATAAATATTCCCTTGGTATGCATTTCCATGCCCGTACTGAGGAGGAGATTCCACATTCAAGCTCTCTTGGAGTGCTCTGGCAAGTTGTTCATCTTCTTGCAGTTGAGTCTCCTTATCTATAACCAGTGATTTGATTTAAGACACCAAAAATACTTGTTCATATTAATGGCAATAATTGGGTTCAATGCTATATCAAAATTAATCTAATCTGTGCAATTGAAATATCATATATGTTATGACAATTTCCTTTCTCTAAAAGAAGCATCTCCTGTAGGGGCTTTGTCGCATTTTCACTCTAAACAAAATCAAAGTCAAGAAAACATAAAACAAGTTGGAGCAAAGGGTTGACGACATTGGCACATCTCGCCAGGAAATCACTTTGTAGATTTGAGATTGACAGGTGAATTTTGAATGTTAAATGAAGATTTTCCAGGATACAGCGATTCATAGTCTGAGCTCAACAACAATGTCACAGTATATATAGTATGATCTTACTAGCCAGAGCACCCACCTATCACATTTTTCCTGACTTGATTTTCCTCTAAAAGGGAAAGTGCAATTGCACGATCTATATCTTCATTTTCCTGCTCCATCCAAGATCCAAAGAAAGAGGAAGTCATTGTCATCAAGCATTAGCATATTCCTCAACTGATCATTGCTAACTTAATGCCCAAAAATCAAGAAATGTGGCTTCATGCATCTTCGACACAGAACGAATTAGCATAAATGAAGATGTAAAAGAGGCATTTTAAGAAAGTATTACAGGGAAATACCCCAGAAGTAGATGGTTCATTAAAGTTAGGATTGTCTCCGTAGCTCCCATGATAATGTCCTCCTGAGATATTATGGCTAGACCCCTTAAATATTTTGCTAAGCCAACCCATCACCCGTATGGGTATCTGCTCACAGTTGATGAATGTGTTCCCTGCAAAACAGTGAAAAACATAAAGCAAAGGATGTAAAAGGCAGTCAAGTTCAGTTTAACCACTCTTTAACTAACATGGCAAAGACTTTGACCGTTCCTGATCCATATTCCGTGCAGAAGGACTAAAAGGAGTATAGGCTTTCAAGCAGTTTCCATGGCAATGAAGGTTCAACATTATTTGCTTGTTGATACAATGCAAGGAGAATCGCATGAATAGTCAGGTCAAATAAAGCCTAAAGGAAGAGGAGAAGGAGCAAATGCAGTATAAAAGCCAATACAAATATCAACGACACCATCCTACAATTCAACAACTGGGCATATTATATGATGCTGCCAGAAATCCCAACTCCGTCAACGGAGCAGTTGACTTGCTTCTCTTGATGTATCAAATCTTTCTATAAAGTCATGGTAACACAAAGAACACAAACCTTGCATTGTTCTGCTCCAGGACGTTTAGATTACAAACAAAGGAAGTTGTTACCAGCCCAAGTTAATGTCTAAGCTTTTGTGTAAATGCAATGGAAAGATAAAGACAGATATTCTTCCAGCTCAACATGCCAATTGAATATATTACATAATATACATAATGTTGTAATTTCAGGTTATAAAGCGATAAAAGAAGGAATCAAATAGTGGAGGGGTGACTCACCTCTGACAAACGAAGTACTTGCAGGATAAATAGTCTTAAGCAGAAAAAGACCCAGATCAGATTAGATCCCAATCAGCTCAGAAAAGCCACAAATCATGCAGTCGCCTAAAGGAAAAGATAACCTTTAACCAATGTCCTTTGTATATCTCTCTCTTTTCCCTCTCTTTTTGATTACAAATGTATAAACTATTATTCACACAACACGAGAACAAGAAAGAAGAACAAAGAAATAGCAAGATAATCTGTAGTTCCAAGGAATGGGTATTCTTCTAAATTCAATATGTTGTTTCGCAGGTAGAGTGATACGTCAAGAATTGTAAGGCCAATACGCTAAGAATTTGGGACGGAGTACTTGAACTGTACGCAATTTCAAAGTCAAATTTAGACAAGTAAACGTTTACAAACGAGATAAAAAAATATATAAGAAAAGAAAAAAGCTTTCAACTTTTCCACCTTTCCTTCCTCGTTAAAACCCAAGTTGATTCTGATGAAGCATCATCAAAAACCCAGTTTGGGTTTTTAATCAACTACTAAATTCCTCTGAATTTGAAGACGTTCATGGGGTTCTTGTAATTCTTCTACAAGAAGACCCCATGCTCTTCAAAAAAAAAAAAAAAAGTGTAAAAAGCTATGGAAGTTATTCTACCTTTTATCTCTTCTTTTCTTTCTTTTTAGTTTCTATATTCCCAAATTAAAGTGTTGATTGTGGCAGTCGGGTTTAAGTTGGGGTTGACGCGGTTTATGTGGGGTTTTATTCAATCATAAATCCTAATTATAAAGTCTCAAAATTCAAAAACACGCTTTACAAAATAAAGAAATAAAAAAAAGAGGTATCAAAAATAGACCGAAAGAACGACTTCTTTAAGGAAAAACTAGTGAAAGTGGAGGGAATCACCGGCTATTGCGGTAAAGATTCAAAAGTTGTTGAAGTTTAAATAATTAATATAAATTAATAATTTTGATTATCATGATCTAAGTGTATGTTTAATTAGTCCAAATAGGACTTTGAACAGTTTTAACATAACTAACTAATGCTTTATTATATATACCACGGGAGGATATATTGTCACCATAAAATTACATGTTCAAGTTACGAACACAATCTTTCTATAAAAATAAAGAAAGAAGGTTATATATACCATAACTTTTCACATACCTATTCAAAGTGAGGATCCTTGTACACTGAGAGTTCGTTAACTTTGGATAAATCTCATTGACAATTGTAAACATAATTAGTAGATAAGTTTATGATAAAGATATTTTTTCAAACTTCTAAAAGAATTCTTTTTTTAGACTTATGTTAAAAATAATAATAAAATATATGTGATAAAAATATATTAATTAAAAATTACTAAGATTCAACCCAATTTTAAAATCTAATATGAACTAGTTAAATTTGATTAGAACTAATAATTTTATAATAATTTTAAATTATCCATTTGAGCTTGAGTTTAATTAGTTTAAATTAGAATTAATAGTTAGGTTAATTCTATTTGATCAATTCATATGCCATCTCCATAATATGTAACTATAGGCTTATACGGCTATTAATTATCGGAAAATATTTTATTAAAATGATTTAATATTATTCCTTAAAATACATCTTATTTGTAATATTATAAAATCCTTTTAAAATAATTCAGAATAAAAAGGCATTTTTGAAAGACAATAAAGTTCGAATCTTACCTTAAAGTTATGACCGCCGGTCTCAAATTTAATATTATTATGCGGTGACATGTTAATTTCACTTTAAAGTTTCTTCTTTTCAAGGCATTTGGTAATGTTAATTTCTTTTCATATGTCTCAATTCAGCGGCCAACTAACGAACCAAATCCGATGGTTTGAAAGTTTCGTTGAGCAGTTGGATCATCACGTGTTTTTTTTTTTTTACTGTACTGTCTTTATTACAAGACGCTGGAATAATAATCCCAAAAAAATCGAACAGTTATACGTGTTGACCCAAATAAGAAGGATCTAAATTTTACGCTGTCGGAGACAATCAATGTCGGCTGAGCTTAGAATTGGGGAAAAAATCCAAAAAAAACCGAACTAACCCAAAAATTAAAAAAACCGGACCAAATTGAACCAAATCGAGAGTGATGGATGGTCGATTCTGTTTTATATAATGAAAAATTGACGGGGGAGGTGTAGGAAAAATTTTTTTCAAACCAAACCGAACCAAACCGATCAAGTTAAAACAAAAAAATTTATATTTTTTTATACTTTTAACTCTAGGTATATAAGGTAAGTTTCCAACTTTGCAAGTATGACAATCACCCAATAAGTCCTAAAATGAAATAAAAATGTTGGACATGTACTAAAATTGACCC
>JAOQMS010000002.1:1927258-1953132 GCA_027563885.1 Erythroxylum longipes | reverse complement strand
TATGAATGCATGAATATGTCAAAAACACTTTAGACAGTCCTAACCCATTCCATATTACCAAAATACCCTTTCCAATTAGTGAGGGGATGTTACACACGCCCCCCTCCTTCATTCGTGCCGCCTCCTTTGTTCCTCCCAAACCCTAATGCTGCGAATGCTCCCTTCTCTGTCTCTCCGGCGCCACTGCCAACGCCGGTGACGTCTGGGTTGCCCGTTGCGGTGGCCACCTTTCCCGATCGATTCTGATTTCTTCTTTTGGGATTCTCCATCCACCAATCTGGAAATCCCACAAGATGGAAGCACTCTTCTTTTACATGGTTCGTCATATTACAGTGCGTACATTTCATGTTCGATCGATCAATTCGCCGGAATGATGAACTGGGTTCTGACCTGTTGGCTTTCTCCGGGTTGTTTTTGGCAAAATTTGACCTGGGTTCCGGGTTTTTGATAAAATCCGATCTGGGTTTCTGCTGGTTACCCTTCACCGATAGTCCCGAACTGATACCTCCGCCTGATTATGCGTGTTTGTCGTCCGAGGCTACCGATGGGCTGAGAATAGACATCCTGGCAGCCTCGCTCCGGACAGCAGCGTAGGCCTCTTCAACTGAGGGCAACGGGTCCTGCTTTAACAGGTTCCTTTTGACAGAATTGAACTTGTCGTCCATGCCGGCTAAATACTGGTATAACCGATTCTTCCATTTGATTTTGTTGAAAAGTGTGATATCTGTGGCACAACCCATTGGATTCGGCTCTCTTGCATCAATTTCTTGCCATAATTGTCGAAAACTACTATAGTATTTTTCATTTGTCATCTGGCCCTGCTGATGTTTGTTGGCTTTGGTTATGAGTTCAAAAATCTGCAATGACCCTTCACCACTTTGATAAGTTTTTTCGAGTCCCAGCCAGAGGTCTCGTGATGTCGGGTACTGAATATACTGGCCTACCAATTATGGTTCAATTGCATCGATTATCTAGGAAAACACCTGGAGGTCGGATTGTTGCCATTTGCGAAATGTTGTAGCAGTCTTCACAGGCTGCTCCATCTCGCCATTGATGTATTCCAGTTTTTCTCGCTTTCCGATGGCCAGTAGCATCAGTTTCGACCACAGGGAGTAATTGTGATCATTCAATTTGACTGATACATTGACCGTTTCATTTCCAGTGCTCTGATTCAACAATTTTTCTAATTGTGTTGACAGGATTTCGGTGGCTTCTGACATTGCTGAGGTTTCAACAATGTCTTTGGTCATGGTTTATGGGTTGGGATGGCAAATGATGTTCACAGTGATCGACCCAGAAATCTACACTGCTTTGATACCATATTAGACACAGTAAGAAAAAGATAGAACATAGTTTGATAATAATTTTACGTTTACAGATGGTGGATTATATGGACTAGTTATGCTTATTAGTTACTAAATTACAGGGCCATGATAAGCACTACTAGTAGTTGAATAGAAGTGACTCTATAATTTAAGGATAGGATCACAACTTCCTCTTTCTGTTACGATTCCTAATCTAACAAGAAAGAATATGCATAATAGGAGAAGAACCTAATCGGCCTTTTTCTTTGGACCACAAAGGAACAAACGTTTATTATTGAATTGACCTGCTCATGTGAATAAGAAGGAAGTCTATGCACGTGAAATTTAAATGTGCAAGCGAATTAATGCTATATACATGAGTCAAGTGTTAATCATGTTCACAATCCGCTAGTCACCATTGAACTTGCGTGATCAATAAACGTTAACTAATCATGTCGAAGACTAGAGCATAAATAGAGTATTTCCCTTGATCATGCGCAACAAAACGATGTAGTTTCCGGCAAGGTTGACGTGAACGTTAATGTTTGTGAATTCGCCGCTGATGGACTAATTAGAAAGCCAACCTTAACCTACATAAGTTGAAATATTCATAAAAATCAAAATATAAGTATAAATTTAAATTGAATTAGATGTGATTTTCAATAATTTTTTAAATAACTTTTATAGCTAAAAATACAATACAACATTTAATATTTTTCACAAAAAGCAAAACAATTTTTAATTTAATATTAAGAAGTTAATCATTAATATGAACATTAGATTATAAAATAATTAAAAAATTAATATAGTATAATTGCTATAAGAAAAAGAGAGATATTATCCATCTTTAAAAATTAATTATTAAAATTTTGTAAATATACACTGTTGTGTAAATAAATGTTAATTTCAATAATTAACATAAAATTATTATTTAAATCACAAAACCTTAACATTTAATTCATATGTTACCCTCGCTTTAACCTGTTAACACACTACACTTATTAGTTAAATCAAATTTTAATTTCTTAAAAAATTCAAAATACTCTCCAAGTTTATGCATTGAATTGAATATAAAGGAAAATTTAGGAAATATGGGAAGCATTTCACTTCAGGTGTTGATAATTATTGTTTTAAACACAATGTTCGTACCATGACCATAATTCCATTGTCGTCTAGTCCGGTTAGGATACCTGGCTTTCACCCAGGCGACCCGGGTTCAAATCCCGGCAATGGAAAAGCTTTTTCAAAATATGTTTGATACAGTGTTAAACAACGTCGTAGTAGGCAACCGTCAGTTCCACTCCACGTTATCCCTTTCCCAGTTTTTCACCCATTGAGCCACATTGACGACGCCACCAATCTAATCTGCTTCCATAGGAAGAAGAAAACTGAAGAAATTGGATTGAAAATGTCGGTCTCAATCTCTTCTCTGGCGTCCTCCCTCTCTTCTCTCTCATTTTCTTCCCAAATTTCCCAGAAACCAAACACGCTTTCCTTCCCTCGCTCTCAATCGTCTTCTCTTTCACTCTCTTCCGAAAATCTTACTCTTCGAGTCACCGCCACAGTCGCATCGCCGCTGGAGCCCGAGGTCGCCGACCTCAAGAAACTGGTGAAATCGAGGCTTCCCGGCGGATTTGCCGCTCAGCCTATCATCGGCACCGGTCGCCGTAAATGCGCCATTGCTCGAGTCGTTCTTCAAGAAGGTACCGGCAAGTTCGTCATCAACTACCGCGACGCCAAGGTCCACTCTTTGTCTTTCTGTTTTGGGGTTTTAGTAAAGCTTTCTCTATCTCAATGTTAAGTAGTCTATTGGTTGGTTGAATATGTTTAGTGTACCAGATCAATTAAGCACATATTCTGAATCTGCTAGGCGAGGCTGTGATTTAACTGGGTTGGGATCGAATAGATAACTGAAATGGTAACGTTTATGAAATTTAAAAAACGATATTCTATATAGTATGGCGTGTGGTAGGTTGTTAATGGTCCATGTATGTTGTTTGATTGTTTCGAGTCTATCAACACCCCAAAGGTCTTCACTTTCAAGTCACTAAATTAAAGGTCTCTTGGTTGGAGGCTGCAACTTATAGTAGAAACTTGTTTGAACGGTTTTAACTCACCTTCGAAACATGTTATAACCTATAAATAACATTTGGATCAAGTCCTTCACTTGAATCAAACGTTCACTTGGTAGTTGAATCCAGGTTCTGAATTACGAAGCCGCCAAATGATTTACTCAAGCACATGACTTACGGATCTTCCATGCATTCAAATATATGTTGGACACTAGAGTTATTTCTTTCATTGTTCTTCCCTCGAGCTTTTTGATGCAGAGAATTAGATGGTACAAGTGATTAATTGGGTTATGAAAGGTGTTGAGTGCCTCTAGCATTTAATCTTCGCTCTTGGAGGAGAAACAATAGATCATGTTCTCTGTTAACTCTCTGCGATCATGAACTGATGAATATAATCTTGCATTTGATGCAGCCAGGATCTGTGAATTCCTGGAACACACATTCTTTTTTCCTCAGGAATGTTTGACACACGTCCTGTAATAACAATACGGTTTCTTGATGATACTTTCTGCAGGAATATCTACAAGGCAATCCATTGTGGCTCCAATATGTTAAATTCCCATTGCAAACTCTAGGGTACGAGACCAGCTACGATGTGTTTGTTAAGGCACACGGAGGTGGGCTGTCTGGTCAGGCTCAGGCAATCTCCCTTGGCATTGCAAGGGCATTACTAAAGGTGAGTGAAATTCATAGGGCCCCATTGAGGAAGGAAGGGCTTCTGACTAGAGACGCCAGAGTCGTTGAGAGAAAGAAGGTCGGTCTCAAGAAAGCTCGCAAAGCTCCTCAATTCTCTAAACGTTGAAACTGGAGGGCAAATTCTTGTATTGTACACCATCTCTTATCAGCCTCGGATTTCTCTTCTTTTTTTCATTTCTTATCATTGTGGAATAGTGTGATGAAGTAATTTTTCTACCCGACTTTCAAACTTCGGCAGTATAGTTCCGTTAGTTATAACAATATGAATAAATTTGTAAAGTAGTAAAATGGTTTAGGGTTCGAGCAAGTTGGTTGGATTTCAGATGAGTTCAGTCTTTTTTAATAATATCACTTTAAATTTTAAATTATTAATTGGGTTTAATTCAATCAGATTTGGACTTGGGCCTCAAGTTTTGGATTGGGCTCAGCTTGGTTTGAAGACCGAACCGGTTCAATATCAAACTTATTAAAAATTTTATTTAAAAAGTTGAACTCATATTATAATAAGGAAAAGGAAACGAGGCTGCTTCAGTATTCCGCGCGGAAAGAAAGCGCGTAATAAGATGAAAAAGCATAACTAGTTTGACTAGTCAAATAAAGTGAAGACAGCTGGCAATTCTCTGGAAGAATCGTTAAACGTTCACCGACTTTAATTTGAGGAAATAATTCTGACCGTCCAATTGTAGCACCCGCGTACTTTCTACGCCAAATAAACCTATAAATACCCCTACGAAAGTAATTTACGGAAAGATTCTTGCGTTCTTGGTGCTAGCAACGAAGTCGTAGGGCTTGCCTCTCTCTAACTCTGCTTTGTGTTCTTGTTTCGCCGTTTCTGTTTACTTTATCTTGCTAGGACTTGGGTTATGGTTTTCTGATTGGCGTCTGGATGCTTAATTCGCCTTCTTCGCGGTAACGCTATATGTTTGATACAACTATTGTTGGTATGGTAATGGATTGCGACTTTGTTTATGAAACTTCATGTGATTTCTGGAAGGTGGATCACTTCGTTGTTGGTTTGGATTCATATGGCTGATATTTGTGAATGTTATAAAGATGGATTTAACTTGCAGTTAACAGATTGTTCGACGATAGGCGATATCGAAACTGTTGGATCTGACCAGATGAGATCTGTAAACCGTTTCTTTTTTTTTTTTTTGGATTCCCGTTTTGCGGTTGAATATCACAAAAGTGGAGACTGAGGTGCAATTACCTGGTCTTTACAGGGTAAAGATCATATTTAACTGTTCGAGTTGGAGAACTCTGATTCTTGGATAGAGATCGTCGATGTGTGATGGGAGTGAGTTGGAGAACTATGATTCTTGGATATAGATCGTCGATGCGAGATAGTTGTTCTTTAGATATAGAGTGAATTTGTTGATTATTAAGGTATCTCATAACATGTGATTTCATCTAAAAAGCGTTGATAAAAATTTCCTCGTCGACATGATCGAGAACTATTTGTTGCCTTGTCGTATTCACTATGGCCACATGGTTTGATCGAATATCATTATGTTGGATAAAATCGAGTGATAAGCTAGAACGAATAGCATATAGAATCCTATCTATGTAACAAGTTCCATTTTTTTGTGGATGATACATAGATGGAAAATATCACTTTCAAGATGACAGGGTCCAAATTCATCTCTGTATCCTGAGGTTGCTTATAACTTTTGAGATTCGTCATGGTAACTTTCTGTCCCTCCCTTATGAAGAAAAGTTTCAGAATTTTCATGTTTCTGGTGATTGGGTTACTGCACTGGCCTGGGGTGTTTGCTGTTATACGTACAGAGAGCAAGCGACCTGACATTTCCTGTAGAGTGATCTATTTTTGGTTGATCTTCAAATAATTTGTAGAAGGCGTATCTCTTGGTGTTAGGTCTGGAATTATTATATGACGTTATCTACTTTGGGTTTTCAAGAATACATTTGTAAACTATTTTCAAACAGATTTGGGGTTAGCCTACATCGGGTGTGCGGTTTTGGTCTAATAACTAGAAGGGTTTTGTAATCACTTCTTGTTATGTTGTTATAACAAGTCTTCGTTTGTTTGTTCTTCTGTCTGATCTTCGTTGTGTCGATTTTGTGCTTGCCCAAACCACTAGTCATGGCTTCGCTTTTATTTTTCTTCATACGTTAGCCTTTTCTTGATTATTGGGGGATATTCTGGCTATATCTTGGTTACTGTTAAAACATACTATTGATGCAAAGAATATCAAAATACAACATAAAATCTAAAATTTTGCATCTGTTTTCTTTCCTCCCGTTATAAACAGATTTAGTGCTATTTATATAATTGCATTCGTCATTGAAGACATAATATCTTGGTTGCTGATAAAACATACTATTGATGCAAAGAGTATCAAAATAAAACATAAAAATCTAAAATTTTGTATCTGTTTTCTTTCCTCCGTTATAAACAGATTTAGTGCTATTTATATAATTGCATTCGTCAGGGGGGTTATTGAAGACAACCGACATTTTGCGACGAGTCCTTCGTGGTTATACTGTTTTCTGTCAGGTCTAACGCGTAGGATTTCCACGAATAAGTACCATAACAAGGTGGAATTGACCACCTAGGATAGAAGTGGTGATATGAGAACACGAAAACGCAAAGCAAGCTCAACCACTATGATGTGAGAGGCATAGTAATCTACTTTTAGGTGGAGTCTCTGGGTTCATGCCGCTGTCTTGCTTGGTTTTATGGGAAGGGGTTCATCTTTTTTATTTCTTTCATTTTTCTAGAGTGCGTTTTTTGCAAATCTAGCATTGGCTATGACAAGAAGGTGCAATTGATTTTCTAGGATAGAAGTGGAGATGGGAAACCCAAAGCAAGCTCAAATCTACAAGCCCATCAATACCAGAGTTTGTTTTGTTTATCTATTTCCCCTTTCATATATTTTTTGTTTTCTTTGCCATTGTGTTGCTTGTTGGGTGATCTCTTGCAGTCTTCTTGTTCTTGTTGTTAACAGGATGTGTGTTGGGAAGACTGTCGATGCAAAGTCAACCAGAACAGATAATGAACACAAATTTTGTATTCCTATTAAGTTTCTCATTTATATAGTTTGTAGACTGAGGATAGATAACTGCCTTTTTCAGGGAACTATGTTTTGAGAGGCATGTTAGCCTACATCACATGGAATTCTTATGGCCATATAACACACTAGTATGGCTTTGTGGGATAAAAAGCTTCGCATGGATTTGCCTCTTCATCTTTCTGATTTCTGTAATGTTTTAGGGTGCATTGATTTTGGAATTCTGGCAGGCAAATGATTTTCTAGGATAGAGGTGGTGATGTGACAATTTGGAAACCCAAAGGAAGCTCAAACTACAAGCCCTTGAATATCGTAGTTTGTTTTGATTATGTCTATTCCTTTTAAATATTTATCCTTATATTGCCTATTGGGTGACCTCTAGTTGTCTCCCTGTTGTTGTTAACAGGCCATATGCTGTCAAGACTATTATTGCGAAGAGAACCAAAACAGATAAAAATTACGATTTTTTAACTTATTTTCTATTTTTTACATTAATATAGGTAGTAGTCTAAGGTGTAGGTAGCAATCTTTTGCAGGGAACAATGTTGTCCGAGGCATTGTAATCTACTTTTAGGTCGGAACTTTAGGTTCATGCAGCTCTCTTGCTTGGTTTTATGGGGAGGGTTTCTTATTTTTGTCATTTTTCTGAAGTGCATTTTTTGCAAATCTATCATTTGTTATCACAAGATGGTGCAATTGATTTTCTGGGATAGACTTGGATATGGGAAACCCAAAGCAAGCTCAAAACTACAAGCCCATCAATACCAGAGTTTGTTTTGTTTATATCATATATTTTCATTCTCTTTATTATTGTTGCCTATTGGGTGATCTTAGCTATCTCCTTGTTCTTGTTATTAACAGGACATGCGTTGCCAAGGGAGAGAATCAACTCAATTTTGTATTTCTATCAAGTTCTTCTCATTTATATAGTTAGTAGATTAAGGATAGGTAACTGCCTTTTGTAGGGAACTATGTTTTGAGAGGCATCTTAGCCTACTTTGACGTGGAATCCTTATGTTTATGCAGCTCTCTAGCATGGCTCTGTGGGATAAAGAGTCTTTTTCATGTTTCTGATTTCTGTCATGTTTTAAGAGTGCATTCTTTTTGGAATTCTAGTATTTGCTACCACATGATGATGCAATTGATTATCTAGGATAGAGGTGGTGATGTGACAATTTGGAAACCCAAAGGAAGATCAAACCACAAGCCCTTGAATACTGGAGTTTGTTTTGATTTTCTATTCCTCTTTAAATATAGTTATCGTTGTGTTGCCTATTGGGTGATCTCTAGTTGTCTGGTTTTTGCTGATGGTGCCAACAGGTCGTGTTGTCAAGAATGTCAATGCGATGAGAACCAAAACAGATAAACACGACTTTTGAACTTATTTTCTGTTTGTCCCATTATATAGGTTGTAGTCTAAGTTGAAGGTAATTGTCTTTTGCAGGGTACTATGTTATGAGGCATCTTAACCTACTTTCACTTGGATTCCTTATGTTCATGCAACTCTCTTTGATGGTTTCCTGTGATAAAGGGTTTCGTCTGGAATTTATTTATTTATTCATCTTTTTGATTTATGCCATGGTTTTATAGTGCCTTTTTCTTAATGCAATTCTAGCATTTGCCATCACAAGAAGGTGAAATTGATTTTGTAGGATAGAAGTGATGTGGAAACCCAAAGCAAGCCCGAACCACAAGCCCTTGAATATTTGAGTTTGTTTCGGTTATGTATATTCCTCCTCTAAATATATTTATCCTTGTGTAGCTTATTGGGTGATCTCTTGCTGTCTTCTTGTTCTCGTTGTCAACAGGGCATGTGTTGACAAGACTCTCAATGAGAAGAGAACCATAACAGATAAAAAACCCAAATTTTGAACGTCTCTTTTTTTCGTTGTTAACAGGACATTTGTTGAAATTGATTTTGTAGGATAGAAGTGATGTGGAAACCCAAAGAATATAGAGTTTGTTTCGGTTATGTATATTCCTCCTCTAAATATATTTATCCTTGTGTAGCTTATTGGGTGATCTCTTGCTGTCTTCTTGGTCTCGTTGTCAACTGGGCATGACAATTTATCCTTTTGTAGCTTATTGGGTGATCTCTTGCTGTCTTCTTGTTCTCGTTGTCAACAGGGCATGTGTTGTCAAGACTCTTAATGAGAAGAGAACCATAACAGATAAAAAAACCCCAATTTTGAACTTCTCTTTTTTTTCGTTGTTAACAGGAATGTGTTGTCAAGACTCGATGAGAAGAGAACCATAACAGATTAAAAAAACCTAAATTTTGAACTTTCTCTTTTTTTTTTTCCTCATTTATATTGGTAGTAGTCTAAGGTGTCGGTAACTGGCTTTTGCAGGGAACTATGTTGTGGGAGGCACCTTAATCTACCTTTAGGTGGAATCTTTAGGTTCATGCAGCTCTCTTGCTTGGTTTAATGGGAAGGGTTTAATCTTTCTTATTTATGTCATTTTTCTAGAGTGCATTTTTTGCAAATCTATCATTTGCTATAACAAGATGGTACAATTGATTTTCTAGGATAGAAGTGGAGATGGGAAATCCAAAGCAATCTCAAACCTACAAGCTTATCAATACCTGAGTTGTTTTTTTTTTGTTTATTTCCCCTTTCACGTATTTTCGTTATCCTTATTATTGTGTTGCTTATGGGGTGATCTCTGGCACTCATTGTTCTTGTTAACCGGGCATGTGTTGTCAAGACTATCAATGCAAAGTGAACCAACACCGATCAACTCAATTTTGTTCTTGTTAACCGGGCATGTGTTGTCAAGACTATCAATGCAAAGTGAACCAAAACAGATAAGCAACTCAATTTTGTATTTCTATCAAGTTTTTCTCATTTATATAGACAGTAGATTTAAGGATAGGTAACTGCCTTTTGCAGGGAACTATGTTTTGAGAGGCATCTTAGCCTACTTTGTTGTGGAATTCTTATGTTCATGCAGCTTTCTAGCATGGCTATGTGGGATAAAGGGTCTTTTTCATCTTTCTGATTTCTGTCATGTCTTAGAATGCATTCTTTTTGGAATTCTAGCATTTGCTACCACTTGAACTTCCTCCTTTTTTTGTCATTTATATAGGTAGTAGTCTAAGGTGTCGGTATCTGCCTTTTGCAGGGAACTATGTTGCGCGAGGATCTTAATCTAACTTTTCTGTGGAATCTTTAGGTTCATGATCTCTCTTTCTTGGTTTTATGGGAAGGGTTTCGTTTTTCTTATTTGTCATTTTTCTAGAGTGCATTTTTTTGCAAATCTATCATTTTCTATCACAAGATGGTGCAATTGATTTTTTAGGATAGAGGTGGAGATGGGAAAACCAAAGCAAGCTTAATCCCACAAGGCCATAAATACCAGAGTTCGTATTTATTATGTCTATCCCCCTTTCATATATTTTTGTTTTCTTTATCATTGTGTTGCTTATTGGGTGATCTCTTGCCGTCTCCTTGTTCCTGTTGTTTACAGGACGTGTGTTCAAGACTGTCAATGGAAAGTGAATCAAATCAGATAGTCAACTCAATTTTGTATTTCTATGAAGTCTTTCTCTTTATAGGTAGTAGATTAAGGATATGTAACTGCCTTTTGTAGGGAACTATGTTTTGGGAGGCATTTTAGCCTACTTCGACGTGGAATCCTTATGTTCATGCAGCTCTCTAGCGTGGCTCCTTGGGATAAAGGGTCTTTTTCATCTTTCTGATTTCTTTCATGTCTTAAGAGTGCATTCTTTTTGGAATTCTAGCATTTGCTACCACATGATGGTGCAATTGATTTTCTAGGATAGAGATGGTGGTGTGACAATTTGGAAACCCAAAGGTAGATCAAACCACAAGCCCTTGAATATCAGAGTTTGTTTTGGTTATGTTTATTCCTCTTTAAATATATTTATTCTTGTGTTGCCTATTGGATGATTTCTAGTTGTCTCGATGTTGTTGCTGCTGCTAACAGGTCATGTGTTGTCAAGACTGTCAATGCGAAGAGAACCAAAACAGATAATGAAACATTATTTTTGAACTTATTTTCTGTTTGTCACCTTGTACAGGTTGTAGTCTAAGGTGTAGGTATTATGATATGAGAGGCATATGCTGCTAACTGGTCATGTGTTGTCAAGACTGTCAATGCGAAGATGACCAAAACATATAATGAAACACGAATTTGGAACTTATATTCTGTTTGTCACCTTGTACAGGTTGTAGTCTAAGGTGTAGGTAACTGTCTTCTGCAGGCCATTATGTTATGAGAGGCATATTAACCTACTTTAATGTGGATTCCGAATGTGCTATGCAGAACTCTTGAATGGTTTCGTGGGATAAAATGGTTTCGTCTGGATTTTTTTTTTTCATCATTTTGATTTCTGTCATGGTTTTATAGTGCCTTTTTCTTAATGCAGTTCTAGCATTTTCCATCACAAGAAGGTGCAATTGATTTTGTAGGTTAGAAGTGGTGGTGTGGAAACCCAAAGCAAGCTCGAACCACAAGCCCTTGAATACTAGAGCTTGTTTCGATTGTGCATATCCCTCCTTTAATGTATTTATCCTTGTGGTGTTTATTGGGTGATCTCTCGCTGTCTTCTTGTTCCTGTTTTTAACAGGACATGTGTTGTCAAGACTCTCAATGACAAGAGAATCATAACAGATAAAAAACCCAAATCTTGAACTTCTTCTCTTTTTTCTCATTTATATAGGTAGTAGTCTAAGGTGTTGGGAACTGCCTTTTGCAGGGAACTATGTTGCGCGAGGATCTTAACCTGACTTTTAGGTGGAATCTTTAGGTTCATGAGCTCTCTTTCTTGTTTTTATGGGAAGGGTTTCATCTTTCTTATTTGTCATTTTTCTAGAGAGCATTTTTTTTTGCAAATCTATCATTTGCTATCACAAGATGGTGCAGTTGATTTTTAGGATAGAGGTGGAGGTGGAGATGGGAAACCCAAAGCAAGCTAGATACCACTTGGCCATCAATACCAGAGTTCGTATTTATTATGTCTATCCCTCCTTTCATATATTTTTGTTTTCTTTATCATTGTGTTGCTTATTGGGTGATCTCTTGCAGTCTCCTTGTTCCTGTTGCTAACAGGGTGTTGTCAAGACTGTCAATGGAAAGTGAATCAAATCAGATAATCAACTCAATTTTGTATTTGTATGAAGTCTTTCTCATTTTCATAGGTAGTAGATTAAGGATATGTAACTGCCTTTAGGGAACTATGTTTTGGGAGGCATTTTAGCCTACTTCGACATGGAATCCTTATGTTCATGTGGCTCTATAGCGTGGCTTCGTGGGATAAAGGGTCTTTTTCATCTTTCTGATATCTTTCATGTCTTAAGAGTGCATTCTTTTTGGAATTCTAGCATTTGCTACCACATGATGGTGCAATTGATTTTCTAGAAAAGAGGTGGTGATGTGACAATTTGGAAACCCAAAGGTAGATCAAACCACAAGCCCTCTAATACTGGAGTTTGTTTTGATTATGTCTATTCCTCTTTAAATATATTTATCATTGTGTTGCCATTTGGGTGATCTCTAGTTGTCTCGGTGGTGGTGTTGCTGCTAACAGGTCATGTGTTGTCAAGACTGTCAATGCAAAGAGAATCGTGATAGATAAAAAACCCAAATCTTGAACTTCCTCTTTTTTTTCTCATTTATATAGGTAGTAGTCTAAGGTGTCGGTAACTGCCTTTTGCAGGGAGCTATGTTGTGCGAGGATCTTGATCCAACTTTTAGGTGGAATCTTTAGGTTCATGAGCTCTCTTTTTCTTGGATTTATGGGAAGGGTTTCATCTTTCTTATTTGTCATTTTTCTAGAGTGCATTTTTTTGCAAATCTATCATTTGCTGTCACAAGATGGTGCGATTGATTTTTTAGGATAGAGGTGGAGATAGGAAACCCAAAGCAAGCTAAATCCCACAAGGCCATCAATATCAGAGTTCGTATTTATTATGTCTATCCCCCCTTTCATATATTTTCGTTTTCTTTATCATTGTGTTGCTTATTGGGTGATCTCTTGCTCTCTCCTTGTTCCTGTTGGTAACAGGACGTGTTGTCAAGACTGTCAATGGAAAGTGAATCAAATCAGATAATCAACTCAATTTTGTATTTCTATGAAGTCTTTCTCATTTTTATAGGTAGTAGATTCAGGATATGTAACTGCCTTTTGTAGGGAACTATGTTTTGGGAGGCATTTTAGCCTACTTCGACGTGGAATCCTTATGTTCATGCAGCTCTCTAGCGTGGCTCCTTGGGATAAAGGGTCTTTTTCATCTTTCTGATTTCTTTCATGTCTTAAGAGTGCATTCTTTTTGGAATTCTAGCATTTGCTACCACATGATGGTGCAATTGATTTTCTAGGATAGAGGTGGTGATGTGACAATTTGGAAACCCAAAGGTAGATCAAACCACAAGCCCTTTAATACTGGAGTTTGTTTTGATCATGTCTATTCCTCTTTAAATATATTTGTCCTTGTGTTGCCATTTGGGTGATCTCTAGTTTTCTCCGTGGTCGTGTTGCGGCTAACAGGTCATGTGTTGTCAAGATTGTCAATGCAAAGAGAATCATGACAGATAAAAAACCCAAATCTTGAACTTCCTCTTTTTTTTTTCTCATTTATATAGGTAGTAGTCTAAGATGTCGGTAACTGCCTTTTGCAGGGAACTATGTTGTGCGAGGATCTTAATCTAACTTTTAGGTGGAATCTTTAGGTTCATGAGCTCTCTTTCTTGGATTTATGGGAAGGGTTTCATCTTTCTTATTTGTCATTTTTCTAGAGTGCATTTATTTTGCAAATCTATCATTTGCTGTCACAAGATGGTGCAATTGATTTTTTAGGATAGAGGTGAAGATGGGAAACCCAAAGCAAGCTAAATCCCACAAGGCCATCAATAACAGAGTTCGTATTTATTATGTCTATCCCCCCTTTCATATATTTTTGTTTTCTTTTTCATTGTGTTGCTTAGTGGTCTCTTGCCGTCTCCTTGTTCCTGTTGTTAGCAGGTTGTGTTGTCAAGACTGTCAGTGCGAAGTGAATCAGAACAGATAATCAACTCAATTTTGTATTTCTATGAAGTCTTTCTCATTTTTATAGGCTGTAGATTAAGGATAGGTAATTGCCTTTTGTAGGGAACCATGTTTTGGGCTAGCTGTCTTGGTGGTGGTGTTGTTGCTAACAGGTCATGTGTTGTCAAGACTGTCAATGCAAAGAGAATCAAAACAGATAAGGAAAAACGATTTTTGAAATTATTTTCTGCTTGTTACATTAAATAGGTTGTAGTCTACAATGTAGGTAACTGCGTTTTGCAGGGTAGTATGTTATGAGAGGCATCTTAACCTACTTTCACGTGGATTCCTTATGTTTATGCAACTCTCCTGAATGGTCTCATGGGATAATGAATCTTGTCTCGATTTTATTTTATTTTTTCATTCTTTGATTTCTGTCATGGTTTTATAGTGCTTTTTTTTAATGCAATTATAACATTTGCCATCACAAGAAGATGCAATTGATTTTGTAGGTTAGAAGTGGTGATGTGGAAACCCAAAGCAATCTTGAACTGCAAGCCCTTGAATACTAGAGTTTGTTTCGATTGTGCATATTGCTCCGTTAAATGTATTTATCGTGTTGTCTATTGGGAGGTCTCTTGTTTCCTTTTTCTCGTTTCTAACAGGACAAGTGTTGTCAAGACTGTCAATGAGAAGAGAACCATAACAGATAAAAAACCCAAATTTTGAACTTCTCTTTTTTCTTGGGCGACGATCTTAACCGGACTTTTAGGTGGAATCTTTCTAAGATGTCGGTAACTTTGTTGTGCGAGGATCTTAACCTGACTTTTAGGTGGAATCTTTAGGTTCATGAGCTCTCTTTCTTGGTTTCATGGTAAGGGTTTCATCTTTCTTATTTGTCATTTTTTTAGAGTGCATTTTTTTGCAAATCTATCATTTGCTATCACAAGGTGGTGCAATTGATTTTTTAGGATAGAAGTGGAGAATGGGAAACCCAAAGCAAGCTAAAACCTACAAGCCCATCAATACCACAGTTTGTATTGATTTTGTCTATTTCCCCTTTCATATATTTTTGGTTTCTTTATCATTGTGTTGCTTATTGGGTGATCTATTGCTGTCTCCTTTTTCTTGTTGTTAACAGGACGTGTTGTCAAGACTTTTAATGCAAAGTGAATCATAGGAGATAATCAACTCAATTTTGTATTTCTATAAAGTCTCTCTCATTTTTATAGATAGTAGATTAAGGATAGGTAATTGCCTTTTGCAGGGAACTATGTTTTGAGAGGCATCTTAGCCTACTTTGATGTGGAATCCTTGTGTTCATGCAGCTCTCTACCTTGGCTCTGTGGGATAAAGGGTGGTCTTTTTCATCGTCCTGATTTCTTTCATGTGTTATAGTGCATTCTTTTTGGAATTCTAGCATTTGCTACCACATGATGGATTGATTTTCTGGGAGAGAGGTGGTGATGTGACAATTTGGAAACCCAAAGGAAGATCAAACTGCAAGCCCTCGAATACTGGTGTTTGTTTTGATTACGTCTTGGTGGTGGTGTTGCTTTGGGTGATCTCTAGTTGTCTTGGTGGTGGTGTTGCTTTGGGTGATCTCTAGTTGTGGTGGTGTTGATGCTAACAGGTGATGTGTTGTCAAGACTGTCAATGCAAAGAGAATCAGAACAGATATAGAAACACGATTTGTGATTATTTTCTGCTTGTCACATTCTATAGGTTGTAGTCTATGATGTAGGTAACTGCGTTTTGCAGGGTAGTATGTTATGAGAGGCATCTTAACCTACTTTCACATCGATTCCTTATGTTCATGCAACTCTCCTGAATGGTTTCATGGGGTAATAGGTCTCGTCTGGATTTTATTTTATTTTCATCTTTTTGATTTCTGTCATGGTTTTATAGTGCTTTTTTTTTAATGCAATTATAACATTTGCCATCACAAGAAGGTGTAATTGATTTTGTAGGTTAGAAGTGGTGATGTGGAAACCCAAAGCAAGCTCGAACCACAAGCTCTTGTCTACTAGAGTTTGTTTCGATTGTGCATATCCCAGTATTTATCCTTATGGTGTTTATTGGGAGATTTCTTGCTGTCTCCTTGTTACTCGTTTTTAAGAGGACGCGTTGTCAAGACTGTCAGTGAGAAGAGAACCATAACAGATAAAAAACCCAAATTTTGAACTTCTCTTTTTTTCTCATTTATATAGGTAGTAGTCTAAGGTGTCGGTAACTGCCTTTTGCTGGTAGATCTTAACCTGACTTTTAGGTTGAATCTTTCTAAGGTGTCGGTAAATGCCTTTTGCAGGGAACTATGTTGTGCGAGGATGTTAACCTAACTTTTAGGTGGAATCTTTAGGTTCATGAGCACTCTTTCTTGGTTTTATGGGAAGGGTTTCATCATTTCTTATTTGTCATTTTTTTAGAGTGCATTTTTTTGCAAATCTATCATTTGCTATCACAAGATGGTGCAATTGATTTTTTAGGATAGAAGTGGAGATGGGAAACCCAAAGCAAGTTAAAACCTACAAGCCCATCAATACCAGAGTTTGTATTTATTATGTCTATTCCCCCTTTCATATATTTTAGGTTTCTTTATTATTGTGTTGCTTATTGGGTGATCTATTGCTGTCTCCTTTTTCTTCTTGTTAACAGGGCATGTGTTGTCAAGACTGTCAATGCAATGTGAATCAAAGCAGATAATCAACTTAATTTTGTATTTCTATATAGTCTCACTCATTTTTATAGGTAGTAGATTAAGGATAGGTAACTGCCTTTTGCAGGGAACTATGTTTTGAGAGGCATCTTAGCCTACTTTGATGTGGAATCCTTGTGTTCATGCAGCTCTCTATCTTGGCTCTGTGGGATAAAGGGGGTCTTTTTCATCGTCCTGATTTCTTTCATGTCTTAGAGTGCATTCTTTTTGGAATTCTAGCATTTGCTACGGCATGACGGTGCAATTGATTTTTTAGGATATATGTGGTGGTGACAATTTGGAAACCCAAAGGAAGATCAAACCGCAAGCCCTTGAATACTGGAGTTTGTTTTGATTATTTCTATTCCTCTTTAAATATAGTTATCCTTTTGTTGCCATTTAGATGACGTCTAGTTGTCTCTTTGTTGTTGTTGCTGCTAACAGGTCATGTGTTGTCAAGACTGTCAATGCAAAGAGAATCAAAACAGATAAAGAAACACGATTTGAAATTATTTTCTGCTTTTCACATTATATAGGTTGTAGTCTACGATATAGTTAACTGCGTTTTGCAGGGTAGTATGTTATGAGAGGCATCTTAAACTACTTTAACGTCGAGTCCTAATGTTCATGCAACTCTCCTGAATGGTTTCATGGGATAATGGGTCTCGTCATGCAATTATTTGTCATCACAAGGTGCAATTGATTTTGTAGGTTAGAAGTGGTGATGTGGAAACCTAAAGCAAGCTCGAACCACAGGCCCTTGAATGGTTTCATGGGATAAAATGGTCGTCTTGATTTATTTATTTTTTCATCTTTCTGATTTCTGTTATGGCTTTATAGTGCTCTTTTCTTTACGCAATTCTAGCATTTGCCATCACAAGAAGGTGCAGTTGATTTTGTAGGATAGAAGTGGTGATGTGGAAACCCAAGGCAAGCTCGAACCACGAGCCCTTGAATACCAGAGTTTGTTTTGATTATGCATATTCCTCCTTATATACATCTATCCTTGTGTTGCTTTCTTGGGTGGTCTCTTTTTCCTTGTTCCTGTTGCTAACAGGACATTCCTCCTCCTAATATTATTTATCCTTGTGTTGGTTGTTGGGTGATCTCTTGCTGTCTGCTTGTTCGCGTTGTGACGTGTTGTCAAGACAGTAGATGAACCATACCGATAAAAAGCCCAAATTTTGAACTTCTCTGTTTTTCTCTTTTATAACAGGTGTATGTACCTGTCTTTTGCAGGGAAGGGGGAACTATGTTGTGCTAGGCATCTTAATCTACTTTAGCATTTGCTATCACAAGAAGGTGCAATTGATTTTCTAGGATAGAAGTGGAGATGGGAAACCTAAAGCTAACTCAAACCACAAGCCCTTCAATACCTACAGTTGTTTTGTTTTTGTCTATTCCCCCTTTCGTATATTTTTCGTTTTCTTTATCATTGGGTTGCTTATTGGGTTATCTTTTACCGTCTTCTTGAGAGGCATCTTAGCCTATGTTCACATGGAATCCTTATGTTCATGCAATTCTTAACATGGCTTTGTGGGATAAAGGGTTTCTTATGGATTTGCTTTTTTCATCGTCCGATTTGTGATTCGAAGTTGTACATCGGCCTTGCTTCTGGTCTTGTGCTGTTGCTGTGCAAGTAATTGTTACTATTTCCCAACTTCTTTGCTGCTCTACAAGTTTATATTTTGTTTTGGATAAGCTTGATTGGAGATGGTTCTTTTGGAAATATGATAAGCTTGACGTGCTTAGTCCCTTGCTCTCATCTTCTTAATACATTATCACACCTGGTCTCATGCTGTTGCTGTGCAAGTAACTGGTGCTCTTTCCAATCTTCTTTTCTACTCTGGAAGTTATCTGTACAAGATAAGGTTGATTGCGAGTGATGTCTTATTTTGAGAAGTTAAAGCAACTTGTTAACTGTGTCTGCAACAGCTTACTTTTATTGAGGTAATTTTCGTTGCAAGTGATTAAAAGTGGTGCATTCACTTCTGGTCTAGTGCTGCTGCTGTGTGACTTACTGCTGCTCTTCCTCATCTTCTTTACTGCTATACAAGTTATCTGGAGATGGTTTCTTAATTTGGAACTGTATAGGATAAAAGCTTTGATTGGAGATGGATCTTATTTTGGAAATGTAGAAGATAGGCTTTATCTGCTCAGTGTCTTACTCTCAAGATGGTTCAATGCGAAGGGTAATGTTCCATATTTGTCAAGAAGTGGAGGGGAATGTTACAGATATGTCTAAGAAAATCTGTTATCAACAATTTCCTCCATATTAGCGATTTCTTCTCCTTTTTGTACGTGACCTTTAGAAGTGAACTGAGATTTTAGGTCAATGTAGTTAGTTGATTATCTTTAATCTGCGAATAATGGTTTTTTATATGTTTTGGTTGCAATTGGTTTGCATATGTTGATTGTTGCATCTTTGATTAAAATGATTTAGTGATTGATCTGTGGGTCACTGGTTTAAGCACAAAATGTTTGGTAACTTTACTGTAAATCTGGTATCTTCTCCTTCCAAAACCCCAGAATCAAAATCAAAGATGGCTAAGATAAAACTCCGATTCCTACGTATTCTGATTTTGAAGAAATGAGAACCGGACTGCTAGTTGCTCGTTTTATAGTTTTTCTTAGCAGTCGCATTCTTTTTGTATGGGATCTGTTAATTTGAAGGCTCTTATGGGGGACTGCCTTGATGGATGTTTCTTTGCTTTTTACGCTGCATTCCATTGTTGCATTTCAGGTATTTTAATTTTAAGAAATAATCCACAAGTGCTTTTAACAGGTTACTTGTCCATGTACAGCTGTGTCTGTGTGTGCGTTCAAGGGACTGATTACGAAATGGTTTAAGGCTCTTTAAACTTGTGACCTTCCTAGGGTCGAGATTTTGGTAACATGTTTGTGGATGTGTACTATTTGATAAGCTTATGTGATGCATGGGAAGCCATGATTCGTGGATCTCATTAGCTTTTTAGTATTAGTTCGCTAAATGCTTTCCTTTGATCATCATCTCTGCTTTTTTCTTTCTTCTTTGAAATATAAAAAGGCTGTGAAAGGATTTGGATTATTATTGGCATTTGTCTCTGTTTTTAGGTCCGAGGTCATAGCTTTTAGGACTTGTTTTGCGATGATTCCTTCTGACGTTGTGCTGGCTTTTATAGCTTGGTTCTAGTTCTTTTTATGTTGATTTTGGTCTAATTTTCTTATTTGCTTGAAACTTACTCTTGTTTCCTTGAAAATTTGCATCTCCATATGTTTCCAAGGTGATACGGGTTGATTTGCCTGTTTCTGGTGATCTGTTTTTGCTTGTGAGATATGCTCGTTCACAGTATCTTTGTTATGTGATGGTGTACAGTTATGGTTGTGTTAGTCTGCAATTTTTTCTTGCCGTCTTTGTTTGTATTTATATGATTTGTGTAACTCCGCCTGTGGTAAGAAGTCAATTCTACACAGCCGGTCCCAAGCCCGGACAAAAGGAGGAGGGGCAAATTGCAACATGATGTTTGATTTCCCTTGTGCTTGGTCATATCAACAATATGAAGACTTTTTCGAAATGTATTTGAGCCATTTATCTTCATGTCATTCGAAAATGGTGTATGACAAATGTTTGTTGGATTGTGTCATTGCCTATTAACCTTGGTTTCAAAAGGTTGTGTTCGTGATGTCCATATTTCCAACCTCATTCTGAGACTTGCCATTTCATGGGTACTTCGGTTGGTGGCGTGGATCAAACTTTGACAAATTCATATTGGAAATCCAAGCTTTCTATGTAGAGACGGCAAATCAGTGTCCGGCATTGTTCTTTTACTAGGAAGTGATGAGGTGAAAATGAGAAATGTGCAGCTTGGTCGACAATTACGCGCAAGGGGCAATGTTGTTGGGACTTCTGTCAATATATAATCACATGTTTTCCGTCACTCCAGGTCTTGGCTGCCTTCAACACAACACTTCTTCCAAGCTCCGTTGAGCCGGTTTTACCCGCTGATCCTGCTCCTCCTGGTGTATTCGCCTTGGGGGACAAGTCAGAAAAGCTTCAGCTTTATAGCACCAACAGAAAGTGTTAGTTCTAGCACGTCAAACAAAAGTAAATTTGTATTAGGGGTTCGGTCACGTTAGGGGTTTGTAAGCAAGTGTTAAACAATTCCTATATGAGATTACGGATGATTTTCTTGTCAATTCACTGCTTATTTTGATCTCGATGTTCAAGTCGGCAACGTCACGCAAGTTTAATGTTATGAATATGCTATTGGTATTAATATTGGATTTAGTTTTGGTACGTTATGAAACTTCACTAAATCGGATATGCGATATCTGTTATAATTGTATTGACATCATAATATCAAAGTCTTCGTTTAAATTTATTACATCAAATGATATATCAATATTTTTTTTACCTAAAATTATCTTCTAAGTAAAAAAATAATATTATTAATGCAAATCGGATTCACTGAACTATTTGTTCTATCAATAGTTTTAGTAAATATTTAAATTAAATTATTCAAAAATTATAAGAAATTATATTTAACTTAATAGTGATAATAACATACTTTTTTCTAAGTTTTAAATTATATCAAACAGACTATCTTATTCAATCTTTTGAGCTTCAATTTATTTCTTTTTTTTGAATGGATGAACTCAAATTTACTCTAATTCTTTCCATAGCCTGTTTCACTGAGAAAATGTAAATAGTAAGACAACAAAAATAATGTTATCAACAAAATAAAGTGACGATTTTCAACAAGTAACAAAAGTGAAAAAAATATTTGGTTAAGTTTTGCTCTTTGTCGAATAGCAATTGGCATCCCAAAATTTCCAGAAGCCTCCTTATAAATCTCCATTTGTATTATCTCATGGGCAACAATTGTTGTAATATTTAATAATATTTTCCTATTAACTTCAACTTTCTTTATAAAACTTGGTCTAAAATAGCCAATATGATTAAAAAATGCCTCAGTTGCAAACAATAGAGAGTAAATATAAGGTGTGTACAAAGAAGATTTTTTTTTATATTGATCTTGATTGCTTCCTTTGTCCTTTCCATGGTCTCGTAAAAATAAATCATTGTTATCTTTTTATTATTATCAGCCAGATAAACACCCTCCTCAAAGGACTCACAAACTCATATGATAAATTGACATTGGAACTAAAATTTAGCATCCTCAAGTATAATTCAGGAAACCTCTGATCCAGCATTAGACCTAACATGGTGAGCTGCAATTCACTTATCTCTTGTAAACATCTGTCTTAACTCTTTCTTCATCATAATAAAATATTGAAATGATAAAAAATTTGTTGCAAATCTTATAACAGGACGACACAAATTCTTACTACTGGTAAAATATCCTTTCTCGTTAAATTCAATACCTATGCACGATTGTAGATAAACTTGGTCACATATTTTTACTTTCTACATAGTTTCATTAATGATAGGAAAATACCTAGCATTCCTTATATTTTATAACATTAAGTTAATACAAAGTGCATCACATTGAGTCCAAAAAAGATAATTATACTTGCTTTGTAGTCTTCTCCCAAGAATTTTACTAGCGGAAACATTGTCAGTAATAAACTAAATAATATTTTTTGGACCTATTTTATTTACAACTTCGTTAAAATATTTTAAAATATTAGCACTCTTAACAAAGCCAGATGCATTAATAGACTTAAGAAACAGTGAGACATTTGCAAAATAAACCAAAAAATTAATAATAGACTCGTGTTTCCTTTTTGTCCAACTATCATATATGATTGAACACCCATAAGTAACTCAATTCATTCTTCTTTTATTCAAATAACTTTTAATTTCATAAACAAAATTACTTAAAAGTTTACCTCTATAGTCATCAATAGAAGAAGCTTTGTATCCCGGATGATAAGAGGCTATAGCATCTATTACAAGCTGTTAGTAATAAGAGTTGGAAGCATTGAATGCTATAACTGAATTGTATCACCATCTAGCCATTGCCATATTTACATTGTGAGTCGCTTATCCTAATTACATGATACTACGAATTGAAGGCTTAGCTCTAGGAGTTGTTCGTGATGCAAAAAAATTTGACATCAACCTTCTTCTTTTCCTAACATCAGGTTCAGATGTAACATTCACTTCTTGCTGAGTAAGAATGTTGGCACCGTCAACATTTCCATTATCACCCTGAACACTAGCAAACGAACTTTCACTACCAATTTCATAATTCAATCTCTCTTTTCTATCTTTCTCGTGTTGATGCTCGTCAAATAAAGTCTTCATATTGCTATTTCACATCATAACTAAATTTTTTACAAGGTTTCATATCTCATTTTATCCCAACTAAATGCTTCTTTAATCTGGTGGTTCCTCCACCTTTCAAATGTTTTTTACAAAATAACCAAATAGTATGGTTCTTCATATCGAAGACCAATAATGCAACATGAGCCTAAGTTAGATCACTGTATCTTCATGAAGCGGTTGAATTATTAGGAGTACTTGAACTTCTTTCTATATATTTGAAAAAATAAATGAAGGCACATATCAAAATAAAAGACACATAATTTCATTGGCAACTATTATCACAAAATATGTATTGTTTAACTTAAAAGTCCAAACTAGTACAATTATACAATACAAATATATGTTTTATATAACATAACTCATTTTGTATAATTACATCATACAAGATTCAATTTCATCTTCGCAATTCACCAATAAGTCAAAAACCAATAATTCAAGTATTCCACATACACAATTACACAATACATACGTCCATCTTATATAATATATGTGACATCCC
This sequence comes from Erythroxylum longipes, assembly GCA_027563885.1. Taxonomy (NCBI): domain Eukaryota; kingdom Viridiplantae; phylum Streptophyta; class Magnoliopsida; order Malpighiales; family Erythroxylaceae; genus Erythroxylum; species Erythroxylum longipes. The sequence goes on along the minus strand of JAOQMS010000002.1, from coordinate 1,929,572 downwards.
ATATTCAGGGTTAGATCCCAAAATAGTGAATTAAGAATACAGTGAGAAATTAGAAATGCATTTCATGCTCATGCATCACAGTATATTCACACACATGTGAATATTTATTTTTTGACACATTATAATAATTGTAAATGCATTCATTGACATTTTCTGGTTATGATTGGTTGATTAAAATGTGAATTGTGACTTATTTGCGTTAAAATTTTATCTGAAGACTATTAGTATTATTTCGGAAATTTTGGTGAATTTAGAATATTTCAGAAAATTTGGAGTATTTTTGGACTAGGAAAAATATTGAATTTTGGGCCAATTACATGGTGACAAGTGGCAGCACTCATAAGTGACAAATGACTCACATGCAATAGTGACATTTGGCAGTGAATTAAGAAAGTATGTTTTGTCTGAATATGGAAAAAGGGTTGTCGTTTTTCTTCTCCACCGAATGCATCCAACACTGAAATTTTTCCTTGCATTCTGTTTAACCAACGAAGGCCTGTTTGTCTTTTTCACTGCTGGAATTTGTTAAAGGATCAAGTAAGTGATGTTGTTTGAGAATTTGTGAATGAATCAATGCATAAGTGAGGTAGGAAAAAGTAGGTTTATTGATGATTAGTGAATTGAATACAAAGATGCTGAAATTCATGAAAGAACATCGATGAATATATATAATCAGTTCTGGTTTAGAGAAATACGTATATGGGGATCGAAATGATTGTTTATAAATATGGATTTTGAGTTGTTATGAATGAAAATGCAGAAGTTCAAGTAAGTTAGTTCTGGTATAGAAATGAAAAGTTCTTGATGAAATGAAAGTGTAGAAGAAAGTGGAATAATGAATCAGATGAATGGAAGATGGAGAAAAACACAAAAATGGAATTTGCGTGAATAGTAGTCTGCGGTTTTGATGTTTATGTGAATGTTAGATTTTTGAGTTGTTTTGTGTTATTGAGTTGAAAAGGAGAGTAGTATAGATGATGTTTTCATGCTTGAGGATAAATGCTTGTGTAAGTGGTTCTAAATTCTGTGCTGGTATGTGGTTGTTACTGTTCATAAAACAAAATTCACAAAAGAGAGAAGAAGAAGAAGAAGGTTACGTGCATGGTTTTTGTATTTAAGTTTGTATATAAACAACTTTGATTCTTTTAGTGATAACTTTTTCTTCTAAACTCCAAATGACTTGCAAATTGAACCAATAAACTCATAAAAAATTACTTTTCCTCCCTATGACAATTTAGAATCATCTGATTTTAAAAAAAGTGATTGGATCAAAGTGAGGAAATGTCTTGGAATGTTGAACTGAAGAATTTTCATCGACCATGCTTCTGTATTTTGATTATATCTTGAGCTATAGATTTTCAAATGAGTTGATTTTTAGTTCATATTGAACTAGAAACATTTTTCTATAACTTTCTTGAAGAAGTCGAATTTTAAATCTTTCTCTAAGACTTTCAAAATTGGCATGAAATTGAGTCTTGGCTTAGGTTGTAGAATTAGCAGGGACAGAAATTATGTCCTGTTGTTATTGAATAAACTGTATTGATTTAGGCCTAATTATATTAAGTTGTCTTCACCAAAGTTGTATCTTATTCTCTTATCTTTAAATTGGTATGAAGTTTGTAATTTTTAAATAATGTAATTGTGAGATATGAGTTGTACAAATTGAATGTAAGATTATGCTTTAGCCAAAATTTCAAATGTACACAATCTGTGGTATTATGAGCATAACTCATAGGATAATGAACCAAATTGAATGATTTTGGTGTCATTAGAAACTTAAGACACAAAGGAACAATTGTTTAGAAGAAAGTGTTACAAAAATATATCATTTTCTTGATCTTGTTGATTATGTAAAGTTGACCCGAATGGGATGCTTTCAGCAAAAACTGGAGTAGTGAATGGGTGTGTGAATAGTGAATGAGTGTGTGAATTTTGGCACTATTGGAGTACATCAATTATTACAGAAATATACCCGAGAATTTGTCATTGCACATGCATGATACATAATACATTTATACTTGTGTTTACTCAACTACATAAGCAATACAATAATGTGAAATTGTGTTAATGTATACAGGAGAGCAAGTAGTACAACCACATCATGATATTGCCGGAACATCAAGGCAATAGGCTCTAGGGAGCAATTGTGAGTAACCTAGACGGTCTCACTTAATTATTTGTTTGCTTAATTTCTGATTTGAATTATCTATGAATGTGATTTGATTGTTGAATTCCGAACATGAAGGTCCGATGATTCTGATATGATGATTGTGATATTGAAGTGCTCCTTGTATGTGAATTTGAATGAATAAGT